>JAGDQP010001969.1:0-58432 GCA_022664845.1 Lepisma saccharinum
ACATTTTCACTTGTTTCTCCCACTCACATTCCCAAATGGAAACAACTTTTACATTGCAACTGTTTTTCAAAAATTGTTCACGTGCTAACGTTGCGTCATATCGGCTGTTTAAGCTGCGCCCTTCTTTATCTATTACTTGGTCTCTACATTGGGTTATACAACTGTGGCCGTGATAGTAACAACCGTAAAATTCGTAAGCTGTACGAGTATTTTTATCATACCCATCAACTCTGAAATTTTTGAATTGTGCCTCTCTACCATTTTCACATGTTTCTAACTTAATGTTCTGATTGAACTCCATATATCGTAGCCACTGCTTAGCTACTTTACTTTGATTCGTACCATATTGGAAACCTAACGGAGGGATAATTGGAATTGTATTTTCTGTAAGATAGCATGACCGAAAAATTTTCATCGCACATGCAGCAATTGTGGGAGTATGCAAAAACCATTGAAACCCATTTGTCTTAGCTTCAATGAAATTAGAAAATCGAATGAGACTTAGAGTTAAAATACGTCCATCGGTTTTGCAATAGGCTAATAATTCATGCTGGAAATGAAATGTCGTTTTACGTTTGATACATTCTGCATGCCACGTAGCAATTGCTTCTGCCTCTTTTGGTGATTTGCTTTCAGTATCGTAAAATTCAAGTTTTGGATACAAACCTACATAGTTTTGGTACTGTGGTAAGTTAAACAATTGTGGAAAATCACCTTTCTTAAGAGATTCATCTAAGCCAAGAGTTGCAGGTAAATCAGCTAATCGAACACCCATAAACAAGTATGTATCTCTGAATAAGATATTATTTACCGTTAGTTGCATAAGTTTATTTCCACGACTAATAATACTAGGCACTAATTTTTGACGTAACAACTCGCGAGCAACAAACGCGAGCAGCATTTTGTGCAAGAGCTATAACTTGAGTAAACTTGGGACCTTGTTTCAGTACGTAATTAATGAATGGTTCCATAGTATAAAATACAAAATCCCTATTTCCACTAGAATCACCACAAATAGTACATTTGTAACTTTCATCATTGAGATCTTTGCACTGAAAGCAACGATGAGTAACACAAATTAAGTTAGGATCATATTCTTGTTCACCTTTTTCATTTGCACTCAAACGCATCGTTTCCAGATCAAACACAATATAAAGGAAATCCTCAACCCGTATAGGATTACTTGGTTTTACAAAACACACATGTGTTTCATTTACATATTCTGCACACACTTTAGAAAAATGTTCACCACAAATATGTTTCGACGTTCTGCTACGAAAATCGATTTTCACACCACAATGAGAGCAAACTTGCACATGGTCACATATGGATTTACTTTTTGCTTTTGTTACATGCTTGTCGAAACATGCCTGATTGACAAAATAACGATTACACTTATCACAGTACACTGTCGTTTCATCAGTACTTTTTCAATCAAAATGGTACTGTTCACATTGCGTACATATATATTTACATTTGTGATGTCGACGTCCCTATATGGAGTAAGACAATTATCGCAATACCCTTTACTTCCTAAAAATGACGTAATTGTCTTAATAATATCGTAATGATTGTCTTCATATCTCAAAAATATTTGTTTCTTAGCTGCTGGTCCGGCATAGATTTTTTCATACTCGCGAGTGTTGGAGACACGGCTATAAACAATAATTTGGTACTTATTAAACCAGTACTTTTGAAACTTGTCAACATCGTCTATACTACCACCATTTGTACTACGTACATTTACATTTGCATAATAGCATAATTCTGCTGTGCTGGATTTCCACTTTTCCGGATGGGTTTTCATATACGCAGCTCTATCAAATGCTTTATCTGCTCGTAGTTGTCTTAATACTAATGCACGTGGAAGACAGTCACGAACATTGTCAACAGGTATAATACCCTTTTGCACATAGTCTGCAAACGGTAAATATTTAGCGTTACGATCCACCCCTTGTCCTCGATACGGATCGGTAATATCAACTGTAAATGTAACATTGTCACCCAATAAAAATTCCTCATTGGAGTTTAATACATTTTCGATTTTTCGTAACATAGCGTCTACAGTAATATGCGCACGAAATTTAAACGGAATGTATATTGGTTTTCCCACTGTACAGTTTGAGCTTTGGATGGTAAAACTACTTTGCATGCAGGGTCTACATCGCGAAGTAAATGTTCCATGGCAAATTGAAAGAAACTGGTTACGTATTGTTTCG
Organism: Lepisma saccharinum; assembly: GCA_022664845.1. NCBI lineage: Eukaryota > Metazoa > Arthropoda > Insecta > Zygentoma > Lepismatidae > Lepisma > Lepisma saccharinum. The sequence goes on from JAGDQP010001969.1 coordinate 2,220, forward strand.
GATCACGAATTGAAGTAACCAATGACTTGATGGTAATTTCACGTCCATGTAAGGAGTAATTAGGATACTTTTTTACTCGTTCACTTACAATTTCAAAGCCATGCGTTTTCCCGGCACCATACATCATAGGTATGTTATGGTCCTTCATCCACTGTTGCACACGAATATCGACACGATGATCATTGATCCATTGTTCCACATCAATTTCCATGGCAACGTCATCATCACTGTCAAACTCAACATCCATTACAGTAGACCATCAACACCATTATTTACGTAATCATCGTCCATCATATCCAGTAAAAAGAATTCCACAGCATCTTCAGGTATAAGTTTACTAGGTTCATACTCGAAAAGTTGAACGTAATAATCCCAAGCCATCCGTTTACTTTCTATAGTTGTAAAAAATCCATAGGACCCCAGATCGATAATATCTTGTGCACTTACACACGTTTCTAACACGATTTCCTCATCGTTCCAGTAGTAATATAACAAATGATGAAATAACAGTTCAGGATCAGTCTCTTCTGGTTGAAATCCCATTAATTTGTAGTAACAAAAATGGGTCCAGCATTCAAGAACGGTTTGAGGATCTTCGTACCCTTGAATGTCTTGACGAATAAGTAACAAATCAATTGGATTTCCCATGATAAAACGCTAACTAACAAAAATTTTCACACGAATGAAAGAGATCTTGGCACGTCAAGCACTGAGCACAAACAAGACAAATTGGAGATTTAATACTGGTTATATTACAATTGTCATGTAAGAGAGCTGTTACGTCATAAAAGAAGGCGCCACCTGCGCACAACAGATGCGCAATGGTTGCATATACTGTATGATATGCTTTTCTTGTACGACAAACTTGCAGCTTTTCAGTTTTTGAATTTTGTCTCAACAGAAGTTACGGAACCTCTTAGATTTACTCCGTACCGGAAAGTGTCATCGTTGCGTACCGATAACAAAAAATAAACCACTTCCGTAAACTTTATCATTCTCTCTCTGAGATATTTGTACTACTACATTATCTTGCTTTTGAAACAACAAGATGCCAACGTACAAACGAAACATGTATTTGAAAAGTTCATGATGTGTCAAGACTTGCAATGTAACAATTTTTTTAAAATGTAGAAACAAAAGTTGTCAGTACCAATTTGTTTTTGGACATTCGGAAAACGCAACTGAACATTTGCAAAAACAAAAGTTGATATGATAAACACAAACAATATTTTCATACCTTCAAACAATTTTTACACACAAAAGAAACTCTACATTTGCAAAGAGCAAAACATTTTTCAAAAAATTGTTAAGTTAGAAATGATATTAAAACTACAACAGTTACAGCGACAAAAATTTTTACTATCAGTGATGTTTATTCAACAACGACACAGTTTTTTGTGTTAGGTTAGTTTATTTACCTCTCATCTTTAACGAACCATCAGACAAGTGAATAAAATCCATCTCTGCAAGATTGTAAGACAACACTGACTTCCCTCATACCACTATTACACTGTAGTAGTCTAAGAGCCCACAAAAACGGATCCTTACAATTATGTTACCCTGCAAGGACTTTCCCCTCTTGGGGAAAAATCCTTGCAGGGTAACATAGAACAAAGAACATTACAAAGAACAAAAACGTTTTGTTCTTTGGAAATAAAGTCAGGAAATAAATACAGTTGTTTCCATTTGGGAATGTGAGTGGGAGAAACAAGTGAAAATGTCTCCTGAAATTCAGAGTTTCATCCGTGATCATTGTTCTAATGTGGAAAAACCATTACAGCCTCGGGACGCATTTAAAGGCGGGCGTGTGGAATGCTTCAAAGCATTATATGAATGTACAGAGCAAGAGGTATGTGAGTACGTAGATTTTACAAGCTTATATCCGTGGGTAATGTCAAAACAACCACTTCCAGTTGGTCCTGTAACAATCCATAATGGGGATAACATGCCTGATCCTAGTCAACTCCATGGTCTTGTATACTGCAATGTTTTACCACCTAGCAATCTTGCAATTCCTCTTTTGCCTTATAATGCACATAACAAACTGATGTTTGGTCTGTGTCGAACCTGCATGGATAATTTAAATAAAGACAAGTGCAATCATACTAACGAACAACGTGCAATCAAAGGCGTATTTTGCACATCCGAGCTCCATGCCTCATTAAAGAAAGGTTATGTCATTCTGCATACTTATGAAATTTGGGAAATGCAGATGAAGGAGGGACTGTTCAAATCTTATATTGACACGTTTCTGAAAATGAAACAGCAAGCCTCTGGATTTCCAGATAATTGTCTAACCTACGAAGAAAAACAGCAGTATATTTCATGTATATAGCAAACATGAGGGAATCGAACTAGACTATGATGACATTCAGAGAAACGAAGGTTTACGATTCATTTCCAAAATATTTTTAAACTCTATATTCGGGAAGTGGGGGCAAAAAACTGACTTGCCAAAGACAAAAGTTGTCAATAATACATTGGAATTCAATGAGATTCCCTATTCATCCCACATGGAAATGCAAAATGTTGTCCTTGTTGGTGATAGGTTGGTTGTTTCATATCGGGATTTGGAAAACCAGAACACACCAAACAAATTCACAAATGTAGCAGTTGCTGCTTTCATTTCTTCTTGGGCCAGACTTAAATTATACGAAACATTAGATGCCGTTGGTATTGACAGACTGCTTTACTGTGATACTGATAACGTTACCTATATTAGACGTCTAGATGAAACTCCTTTGCTTCCTATTGGTGATTATTTAGGACAGTTAAAAAATGAAATCAAACAAGGCTTGGAAATACGAACTTTTATTTCTTTTGGTCCCAAAAATTATGCGTGCCGTGAGGTGGAGACAACTACAGGAAGAATTAATGAGGTAATTAAAATTCGTGGAATTACTCTTTCTGAACAAGCACGTAAACGAATAAATTTTGAGCATATGTATAATTTAGTTACAGAAAAATGTGACAGTCAAGTAATTTTTACTCCAACTCATATTTTACGAAAACCTAATTTTCGTGTCGTATTTAAACCGCAAAGTAAACGACATGCTGTTGTGCAGCAGACGAAGAGTCGTCGATTAAATCCTTCTAACACTGTAGACTACGGAACGTTACCTGATGGTTTTCTTGAAAGGGAAATCTTGGAATCTGTTCTAAATTTCTAACAGTAAGTTGTAAAATACTATGTTACAATGACACGTATCTTGTAAGTTAGATGACCACATGGTCTACAAAAAGAATGTAAATCAAAATATTCTTTCTTTGAGTTGATGTTTTATTATCTGCAATCATCAAAACAAAAAACTTCATCAACACTTTTTTTGTGCACGTCATCAATCAAGTTTGAACGGTTTAATACTTTCTTAGTAGATATGATTCCTGCAAGTCCTAACAATGTTCATCACAAAACTAATTTATTGTAACAATAAAAAATTATTTTCTATGACTTGAAAGAGTTGCCTTCACTGTTTTTGCACAAGTATAAAGAACTTTTATCTTGTACCACGAATAAAATTCCTTTGTACTCCTTCATTGTTTTCCACGAAAACATTAATAAGAAAGTTCTACAGTTCCATTAAAACTTTTAGCCTAAAAGTTAGACAGGCACATTATACAAAAAATATTTTATACAAGTTGACTTTTATGTATCAGCAGACTGCAATATTTTATACGACTTCACTTTTTTTGTTGCAATGTGCCAAACAAATAAACTAATTTTGTACTTCTTCATTGTTTTCCACAAAAAACAACAGTTATTTACAATTGTGTTATCTCAAAACAATGACTTGTATCCTAAAAGTTAGACGACACCGAAAAAAAATATACAAGTTAACTTCTATGTAGCAACAGACAGTACTATTTTACATGACTTCACTTTTATTTCTGCTGCAATGTAGTAGACATATATTTTGTATGATCTTGCAAAAAAAACAAAAAAAAAGTTTTCATTATTTTATATGATTTGAGTTGTTGAACCATTTGTTTCAGTTGTATGTAATTACAATATTTTGTATGACGTCACTTTCTTGTATCAGTTGTGTTTAGTACTAAAACAATATTAATCAATCCCTATGTGTAATAACAATATTTTCGTGTATCTGATGGAATGTTTTACTCTGTATATATTCTTGATTATGCACAATAAATAATTTCTTGTTCAATCAAACTGATGCTTTTTACTTCCATTCCTCACAAACAACATCCAAATGAACCGAGTAAGAAAACTTTTGTCCAAAGAATGACATACAGTTTGTCTATGTATTCTTTACTTGTAATCATTTCTTTATATGATTTCACAAATTTATGAACTATATGTTCGTTGTCTGAGTGCGTCTCTATAAATTTTCCACACATGTTAAGGTTCCCACTACGTCCCGTTCCAAGAATTCCACCGACATGTGAATACAGTCGTGAGTTCCAGACTCAATGTGAATGTGGTCAAAGCAAGCATGACAAATTAGCGGAACATTTGCTTTCCATTTTTGAATACTTTACATTATGCAAGCAGGTTTAACTTCAAGAGTCGAGCATTCGCACAGGACCGCCATTGGAAAACTACATCCAAGAATCCTCGTTCAACGTCTTTATGTACTTTATTGACCAATCACAATAAAGAATACAACTTGTCCCTATCTGTCTCATGGCAAGTGTCTCGTAAAATAAATACTGCCAGAGTTGTATCAAGATTCACTTCATGTCGTCATTACTTGCATTTCATAAGTTTAATAACATATACAACTTGACAAATACAATATTTATTCACTTAATCCCAATACTTGGGGACAACTGACGTTATTCCTGATTATCATTAAAATATATATTACAAGCAAAGATGTTGCTGCATGTGATTTCTGTGGAACAGTCTTGTATCATATCTATAAAATAAAATGTTCTTACTTTTAATATTCTTTAGTTAGTATTGTAAGAGTAATATTCAGTACTGTTGTGCCATAGGTGACTAAACGCTGTTGTAGTTTAGTGAGAAATCCAGTCTTATGCAATGCACAATTATTTTAATTTCATATGCTTACTCAACGTGTTCCAACAATATCAAAGTCTGCTAAAGTACAAGATTATCTCTAGTGACCAAGATCTGTCTCTCATCAGCCTTCAACTACACTTCATTTTTCAAAACGTAACATGTTTCATTAACACAAATCGTATATTTCAAGTGAATTTGTACTTGCAGGATTAAAATGTTTAGTTTCCATTTGCACTAAACTAATGGTAAAGTCACAACTGCTTTGCATTCCAATCTTAACCTATAGTACTGTGTCCATATCATCCTCGTTCGTGTTTCGGGCTCACATCTTGTGTCATTTTACAATCTAGGAATACCTCCATATGTTACTTTAAACCTAATTCTAATGTCCTATTTTCTCTCACCTTATTCCCTTCTGTTGTATACATATCACGAAGGAGGGGGTTAAACCATGTCCAAAGGATCTACCTCTCTCGTCATACTATTGTTCTCCCTATACGCAAACTTACTTGATAACATATCTATGTCCAGTGCTCCTTTCTTTAATCGAGTATATACGTAATATATTATGGCGAAGGCTAAGCTACACGTCAAGGATCTGTTTGAGACTCAGATGTACAATCTAAAATACAAATAACGCCTCCATATGCTACTTTAAACCTGATTCTGATGTTCCCATTATCTCTAACCATATTCACTTCTGTTCCATACATATCACGAAGGAGAGGGTTAAACCATGTGCGAAGGATCTACCTCTCCCGTCATACTATTGTTCTGCCTATACCCGAACTTACTTGATTACCTATCTATGTCAAGTGCTCCTTTCTTTAATCGAGTATATACGTAATATATTATGGCGAAGGCTAAAATACACGTCAAGGATCTGTCGCTTTGCGAATAACTCGACACGGTACATTTTATTACGTATTACCACATGTCATTTTACCATATGTGATTTTCCTTTGACTAAAATGTTGCTGGGGGCCCCACCATTCCATTATCTGGGTCCTTACCAGCTCTTTTCACAGCTTAGTTCACTTTATTGGTTGGCTCTTCTGTACATTTTTCTTGTGCTACTGTAGCTAAAACCCTTGAAAACCTCGTTATACTGTAGTGGCCGTGTAGCTAGTCAATGTTACGCCACTGATCTATGTAAGCTGCGTTCGTTTGGAATTTTTTTTTAAACTGACACTCCAAGCTTCATTCGTGGTAGTCTTGACAAACTCTAATTGTTGAAGTGTTTGTTCTATCATTGTCTATTCATGATTCCTCTGCCTTGAAAAGACAAAAAGAACTGACATGCAAAGATGGGCGTAATCTAACAAAACCAATTTATCTTTCATTCTCTTCGTTATGTTAATTCATATACCTGTTTCGTAAAACAAAATTAAAAAAAAGTGTCCTTCCATGTATATATGTGCGTGTCAAGATATAAACATACATACATGCATAATGTATTATCCTTTCCATTTCCAACGCCGTGGGGAGCCTCCCTCATCAATTATTAAAATAGCCTCATATACCGAACAATTCTACAGACACCTTAGTTTCTTTCTTGTCTTGTCTGTTTGTGTAAAATAACAAAATGGGCTGGGGAACAGATGAAGAGAAAAAGATGTCTTTTGCTTGTTCTGTGGCATATGTGTTTTAACAGTGTAAAAGAAATGTTTGACCGACTGGTGGGAATAGCTTCGTGTAGTAAGGAGTACATCGGTTCGATACCCACGCGTGTCACGGGAAATCAGTATATTCACAGAATATATTCAAATACAACTTAAATTTCCCGTATATACATACTGTATTATATGATTTGATTTACAGTGAATGTTCCTTGTCTAATTTAACGTAATGGTATGCTATTTAACAATAAATATGGTAATATATTACTCTCATTAGTGTACAAAGCTGTTCACTGTCAAATCTTACATTAATGAACTAACATGTGTATAGTAATTTTAATAACTGGATTTTAACTGCTTTTCCGTTATTAGTGCTGTGTTATTCATTGAACACAGACAATAGGGTTGGAGGAACAGTAATTACAAGTGTTAAATAAGACTTGCAGTAAGATATAGTGCTTTCAGGGGACTATTCATTACATATAGGATGTAATTATGTCATTTTTATAGCAAAAAATATGTGGTTAGTTTAAAAGCACTAAATAATTGTCTAATATACCCCTAGCATATAGCAAAACAAGGGATATGTACTATATATAGCTTACATTCAAAAGGTTAATCATCCATGTGAAGGAGTATCCTGAAAAGGCAGGCAATTTGCAATGTTTCTATGGCTCTTAGACTACTCTCCTGCCAAATACTACTATAATGATTTAAAACATATTTTTGTTTACAACAATCCACATTTAATTTTAAAAATTTATTGCCGCCCACTATTGCGGGGTGAATAAAATATGTTGGCAACAGTCATTGGGATGTCAGCAATACTCGATTCCCCGTGACGAAGCGGCCCCCTGATTTCGGGAGTTTTAGGAGCTGCGTCTCCCTTATCGTAACCAGACTTCGGAGGGACTGCGCATCCATGATAAAGATCTGCCCCCATAACTCCCCGGGGCCGGCGACCCCATAGAGGAGTTTTTGATACATTTATTGTAGTCTACTCGTGATGGTACACCTTCATACCAAATTTTGTTCCTCTAGTTTTAGTGGTTTGGAAAATTACTTTTCCGGCGGACGTTATTGTATTAAGACGGCGACTTTTTTAAAACATTTTCTTATATTATTAAACTCGTGCTGGTACACCTTAACACCAAATTCCGTTTCTTTAGTTTTGGTGGTTTGTAAAATGCCTTTTGGCGGCCATTTTGGATTAAGATAGGCGACGTTTTAACGTTTTCTTATGTTATCTTGACCCACTTGTGATGGTACATCTTCATACCAAATTTCGTTTCTCTGGCTTCAGTGGTTTCGAAAACGCCTTTTTGAGCGGCCATTTTGGATTAACACTTCTTCAGTTGAGACTTGGGGGAGATTGATGCAATTTATTGATGGCTCATCTACGTGTTAATCCGGATATTTTAAAGAGAATGATCAAAATCGGTCCAGTAGAACGGCCGGCCGGCCGGACTGGACAAAGTTTGTGAAAAATATGATAAATATTCCCCATAAGGAATGCATATTGGAGAACACTCAAACACTTCTCCTTCAGTTGAGACTTGACGGAGAAGAATGCGGTTTCGTGATGCCTCATTTACATGTTAAGCGGGACATTTAAAAAGATGAATGATCAAACTCGGTCCAGTAGAACAACCGGACGTATTGTACAAAGGGAGAACACTCAAACGCTTCTCCTTCAGTTCAGACTTGACGGAGAGCTATGCGGTTTCTTGATGTTTAATTTAAGTGTTAAGCTGGATATTAAAAAAACAGAATAATCATAATCGGTCCAGTTCTGCTAGTTCATCCAGATTACTCTCACTAGCAGTAATCGGACGGACTGGACAAAGCTTGTGAGAGGAATACATAGGGGAGAACACTCAAACACTCCTCCCTCGGTTCAAGCTTGATAGAGAGGAATTCGGTTTATTGATGGCTCATCTACGTGTTAAGCCAGATATTAAAAAAAAAGTGTGATTAAAATTGGTCCAGTAGAACGGCCGGACGGACTGGACAAAGAAGAAAACTCAAACACTTCTCCTTTAGTTGAGACTTGACAGAAAGGAATGCGACTTACTGATGATTTATCTACGTATAAACCCGCAAAATGTGAAAAAAAGAATGAGCAAAATAGGTCCAGTAGAACGGCCGGACGGACTGGACAAAGTTTGTGAGAAATATAATAAATACTCCTCCATAAGGAATACATAGGGGAGAACACTGAAGCACTTCACCCTCAGTTTAAGCTTGGCAGAGGGGAATGCGGTTTATTGATGGCTCATCTACGTGTTAACCCGGATATTTTTAAAAAAGATTGATCAAAATTGGTCTAGTGTAAAGATTAGATGGACTGGCCAAAGCTTTAGCAAGGTTTTTTAATATATAGATAATGAAAAATTTAAATACAATATAAAAAGACTTAATCTTAAAAAAGTAGAAAAGTAGAGAAAATATTACCACAAGTAGAGAAAAATTGTAATCTGGATGAACTAGCAGATAAATTGAAACAGGCTACGCAGACAGCTATAGAAAGAAAAATGCCAAGTAATAGAAATATTCAAAACAAGAGGGAAACGGTTTGGACAGAAGAACTAGAAAAATGAAAATGAAACTAAAGCGTTTAGAAGGAGCTATCGTACAGCGGGAAACGACGTACTTAGAACTCAAAGACTAAATAAATATAGACAAGTTAAACAAGCATTCGAAAGGGAACTATATGAAAGCAAGAAAAAACATGGAATAAATTCGTCGAAGAGAATCTCAGGACATATGGGGAATTCCATATAAATCAGTCATGAAAAAAACAAAACAACGGGATTTTTGAATACGTTAAAAAACGACGAAGGTAACTATACAAAAAATTGGCAAGATACAATTGAACTCCTATATGCTAAACTCTTTCCCGACGACGAATACGAGAGGTACAACCCGGAACATAGAAGAGTAATAACTGAAACAGATAATAACAATATAGTCGAGGAAGAAGATGGTGGTGAAGAAATAATGGTAACAAATAAAGAGGTTGAAAAAGCGATTAAGAATCTTAAAAATGGAAACGCTCCTGCACTTGACTTGATTAAAAATGTAATCTATAAACAAAAACAAGATCTATGGACACCCTATTTGGCCAAAATATTTAATGAATGCATACAGTAACAATAATTCGAACCCCCATGGAAAAAAAGTCAATCTAATAATCCTTCTGAAAGGTGAAGACAAGATTAGATCCAACCGAAATCATATACCAGGTGTATGCATAAGTTTTTGCGAGGTTTTGTGGTAAAGAAGACACGTAATTTCCAAGGGAAATTAATTTTGTTTTAATCAAAATATTGGCCATCGGCTTCTACACATTTCGCCCATCTTTCAGGTAATCGATACATACCATGCCAGAAAAACTGCTTGTGTTTTGCGGCAAACCATTCGTCGAGCCATTTTCCAACGTCCTCGAAATTGCTGAAGTGCTGCTCTGCGAGCGCGTGCCCCATTGATGCGAAGAGGTGACAGTCAGATGGCGCCAGGTCTGGGGAGTACAGCGGGTGTGGAAGGATGTCCCATCCAAGCGATTTCAAGGTGTCTTTCACTGGTTTTGCTGTGTGAGACGGCGCAATGTCGTGCAACACAATCACTTTGCCATGCCTTCGGGCCCATTCCGGTCGTCTTTCGATCAATGCGTGATTTAAATTAATCATTTGTTGGCGATAGCGTTGTGCATTAACGGTTTCGCCGGGCTTCAAGAGTTCATAATACACAATACCTCTCTGGTCCCACCAGACAGAAAACATGGTCTTCTTGCCGAAGCGATTTGGCCTTGGTGTTGAAGGATCGGCTTCGCCAGGTGAAAGCCACGATTTTTTCCGCTTCGAGTTACAATTCGATACAAAAAGGATTTACTTTCGTGGCGTTGAAGCAGCATTTCACAAGTGACTTTGCGATTTTCCATTTTACGTTCATTCAAATCGTGTGGGACCCATTTACCCAGTTTATTGATCTTCCCGATTGCTCGTAGACGTCTTCTGATTGTTTCTTGTGACACATTTAATGCTTTTGCCAATTGCTGTTGAGTGAGTTGGGTCATCCTCCAATAACACCTGCAATTGCTCGTTTTCGCACTTTTGTGGTCTACCAGTGCGCGCACAGTCTTTCACATTGAAATCACTTTTAAATTGTCGAAACCATGTCTCACATCTTCTAATCGATGCAGCGTGTTCACCATATGTTTCTACCAGCACACGATGACTTTCAACAGCCTTTTTCTTTTGATTAAATAAGAAAAGCAATGCGTGCCGCAAATGTTCTTTTTTCAGGCACAAACTTCGACATGATCACTGAACGATAAAACAAAGACGCTAGTGTTTGGCGGACTCAACTTGTGTGTTTGTAGATTAATGTCAGACGAACAAAATGTGTCAAATGAATACGCTGCGTACTTTTCGCTGGCGCCATCTCTTAGGTAAACCGGAAACTACTTATGCATACACCCGGTAGATCAATTTGCTTGTTGAACGTAATAAGCAAAATTTTCGAAAAAATAATTGCACAAAAAATTTATGAATAAAGGGTAAATATTGAGAACTGTAAGTTACAATATGGCTTCCGCCCTGGAAAATGAACGGAGGAGGCAATGAACGCGGATTGTGTGACAAAATAAGTGACCTTGAGGAAGAAAATTGTAAAAGTGTTATGGGGTTATTTGTTATATTGCTGGGGCGTTTGATAATCTCTGGTGGACCTCGTTACTAAGCGAGCTGGGGAAAATTGGAGTACATCCACGGTTATGGAATGTGGTAAGAGAATATTTCAAGGACAGGCTGATTAAAGTCGATACTGTTGATGGTGTCGTGGGCAGGACACCTGCAAGGGACCGCCCACAGGTCCCCGTATTGTGACCAGCTCTTTTGGATTAGATGTTTCAGCCATGTCTTGAGATGTTGGATCAACAACATGTGGAGCAAGTGGTAGGGTACACCGACGATCTGACGGTGGTAATCAAAGAACAAAGTAGACTAGATTTACAGAACAAAGCAAATGAAGTAGTAAAGCAAATGACATAGTGTAACAATAATAAGCTAAACTATATGAGCGGCTAAAACAAAAAAATATATGCTATTTAAAGGCAAGCTAATTTTTAATCGAGGACCTATAATAAAAACCAACAATAAAACCGTTAAAAGAGAAAAATGTTTTAAATACTTAGGAATAACATTGGATGAGCGACTAAATTTCAGAACTCATGTAGCATTAGTAAAGAATAAAGTCATCAAGATTACACACAAAATAATACATCTAGCCATAAGTGAATATAAAATACCAACGAGGGTAATAAGAATATATCATGATGTCATAATAAGATCTATCATAGGTTATGCCGGCAGCGCCTGGAGCTACCGGATGGATGATATAAAACAAATACAGATAATAAATAGTGCTCAGCGACAAACTTTACTAAGGCTAACAAAAACTTATAGAACCACTCCGGTGGAATCCCTCTAGGTGGCTACGGCGACTCTGCCCAATGCACTTGAGCCATGTACTGGTTAAGAAAGGAAAAGAAGACAAAATCAGATAAATATTACATGAATAAGCTAACAACATAAGTGAAATTCCCAGCATCTTGTCGGCTTGAGCCATAGTTGCCTAAAGGTCTTAAAATAAATGCAAACTCAAATTCTAGCATCTTTACCAGTGCATGGCAGCAATTCTGGAACAATACCACAAAAGGGAGAAGATTATGCAATTTGTTTCCGGACGTAGCTGAAAGAATGGAAATGAATATTGAAATAGACGGAGGTTTCATGCACTTTGTAACGGGACACGGTCCATATAAAACAAATAGAAAGAACACATGTCGTACGTGTGGGAATGTAACGACCCCAGAACATCTGGTGCTTCAATGTGTTGAAGCCCAAGTTTTACTAGAGGATCAACGAAACCTTCCGGGAGACATTCCTGTCACTGAAGTTCTGCGAACTCCGGAATTAGAGGCAGCTGAAAAAGCATCAGAATTTCACAGGAAAAGGTACATTGCCGGGAGGACTCGCTGTCGTGCGGCGCGCAAAAGTCCTGAAGACTAAAAGAAGTGAGAATATGCAGGGGCTGAAACCACCGAACTGTAACCAAAATTAATTATGGGTAAACGTAACAACCGCGAAATCGTGACAACCGAGAATTCGGGAAAATAGAACTAGTAATAAATAACAAACTGAAAAAGTATTAACATTAATAAACAGAAAAGTGAAACAATAATGAATATAAGTTGCTGGAATTCCAGCGAATAGTGCCTTGTTGAGAAATTCCTAAACAAAACACACTTAAGAGAGAGTAAGTGTTATGTGGGAATGTGATGAAAGAAAAAGTGGAAGCGCATAAACAATATTGATATAATTATATTAAGACCTTGTATCCATAATTAATTTAAATAAAACAAGTTGACAAGGCTATACACTTAACTTTCTTTAAAAACGCACACTAAGCTTAACAGTTTCAATGTTATAACATTTTCCTCATACGAAACATTAGTACATACTAACAGTTCATTAAAGAGGACCGACTACTACTGTTTTGCAGGTGCGTTGATGATTGTCTGGGATTTGGAAAGGCTCATGAAGAAAATAACATATATTCATTAAGGAGCTCAATGATAACGGCTTTTGGAAAGTAAGATAGAGGAAAACAAAGTATTGAGTTTCTTGCACATCAGGATTGACAAAACGAAATACTTGAGACTTGTAACTTCATGGTTTCAGAAGAAATGTGGAGAAAGAGTTTTTTGCCACAGCAAGAGTGACTTTGATAAAATGACTAAAGAAAATTTTACAAAGAACATGGAGGAAAGAATAGAGAAAATTAACACAGAAGAATATCAAAAGAAGAGAAATGTGGAAGAGTTTTGGGAGCAATTGAAGGAGATTGGCTGTAGTGAGGATGACAGAAGAATCATCAGGAGGAGAAAATGGCACAAAAATAACATGGATGGAGAAGAAAAAGAAAGTGAAAAGAAAACGTAGTTTGGGATAGAAAGTGGAGGAAGAATTACCGACAAGATCAAGCGGCTGTTAGGAAAGACAGGAGTGAAGGAGGGAAGAGGATCTTCGACATAGTGAGAAACAAGAAGAAAGGTGCTCTAAAGGAAGAAGAACAAAGAGGAGTTGTATATAGTGTTCCGTGTATGAACTGTGAGGCAGTATATATAGGAGAGACTAATAAGAAATTGAAGGAAACGTTTAAACAACACAAGGATGATGTTAGACTGTAAAGATATAGAAATGCTTTTTTACAAACATATACGAGAAAAGGCGCATGATATAGACTGGGAAGGGGTGAAGATACTGGAACAAGAGAAAATGACGTTGGTTACGAAGTGGAAAGAAACGAGGAGAATTAGGGAAATGGGAGATAAATCGATGAACTGGAATGGTAGCTTGAGCATAAATGAGGATTGAAAAGACATACTGGGAAGGGAAGAGCGGAGAAAGTCTTCCAACAAATAGAGACTGTTCGAAAAAAAAAAAAAACTTTGGTTCTTTATTATTTATTTAATTTTAAGCTTAATTTGGATTATTTATTATATTTTTTCTTACTTTTTTAAGCTTCCGTTGGATTACTTATTATGCATTTATTTATTATATTTTAGCCTATTTATTTAGTTTTATTTATTTATTTTTTATATTTTTATTTAATTATTGATTTATTGCGCATTTGTTTATCTAATATTTTTGTGCCCCGATTATATTTCCTTGTTTGTTGTTTCTTGTTACAAGTTTGTGATAGCGGTTTAGTTGACAAGGGGGTGTGGCCTGTGAGAGAAGGACTGTGATTGGTTACAATTTGTTTAGTTTTTGAAAGTGAATGGATTCTTGGACGTGACTGGCAGATCACGTAGAAAGGATCTCTGGACCTTCTGGTAAATTTTAATGAACTGTTGGTATGTATTAATGTGTCGTCTGAGGAAGATGTTATAACATTGAAACCGTTACTCTTTGTGCGTGTTTTGAAATTAAGTTAAGTCTTTAGCCCTATTAGTTTCTTTTATTTAAATTAAGCCGATAATATACATCAAACAAACCCAGGGATATAAAATGTCTGATCTCTATTGTTGTCATTTTTTAAAACTCTTTTAAATTATTTATTTAAAAATAATATGATAATATTTAATTAACATAAACATATTGACTTCTAGAATGGAAAATTGACCATCACATTCACTACAGATCGTGATCATCAAATACATCTTCAAATCATTGAAAAAGTCTGCATAAATTGCTAACTCATTTGCCGCCAAATACATTAACAGCGCACCAGAGCATCATGCCTCTTCCTTTTTCATGTACTGTCCAGCTCCATCAGGAAACATCTTACCCTCTACAACGGTAGGCTTCATGTTAACAGTGACCTACTTATAATTATGGAAAGTGACAAACGTTCCGTTCCGGCAAATAAATCAGAATTACAATAGGAATAGCTCATCGAATTATGCATTTACAGATGAATTTAAATTATGCATAAACAAATAAAATTTCGTCGAATCCTTGAACTACAAAAAAGAAATAAAAAAAACAGTTCCATTATCGAAATCCGGAAACGGAAACTGGAAAGTTAATAACTTCCGAGAATATGTGTGATATGTGTGAGAGTGATAAAAGTTCGTGTTAAAAAGGGGAAGAAGATAATTCCAGCCAATCAGAGTGGAGTGGAGACTAAAGGAACCCACACAAAAAACAACAACTGAAGACCAACTTACAGATCTTCCCCCAAAAGCTAAGTGAAAAACAAATAAATGGAAGCGATTGTGGGAAGAAGAAAAGCATAACCCTGAGGCGAGAGAATAAAAGAAAAAAAAGGAAGGTAGCGACAAAAACTTTGGGGGATCCACCACCAACCCTACACGCACCTAACCAATTTATAAAGTTTATCTCGTTTCAGGGACAATAAGAAGAAGATGTCACTTCAAGTTTGTGTTGTATTGTCCTGTTTTGTCCTATTCTGTCAATGTTTCCATGTATGTAGGTGTACTTTATAATAAAATTAGCATATAGTAGGTAGGGACCCCCAATGAATACAAGTTCCAATCTTAAGGAACTAAGGCCAGGAGAATATGGTGGACGCCTGGCCAAAGTCCGTCCCGAAATCTTTGATGCCTTATGCAGAACGAATATAGGAGCTCCCTGGAATGCCGGAACTCCGGCAATCCAAGAATCTCTAGGGACATGCCTGTCCCAAGCCAAGGAGACAAAATGTGCACAACTTGACCTGTACAACGAACGCTTACAAGTATGGGTGGAATAAGGGACAACAAATGAAAAAAAAGCCCGAACCATGTCTACGAGAATGCAAGCAATACACTCATGCATTGTATAACGTCTTATTAAATTTTAGCCTGAGATAATTTTTAACTTTTAAAATCACTCTCTACGCTTTACCAGATTTTCAATAAAATTTACGCATCATGAGAAAAAAAATTGAAAAGATTGTGTACAAAATACGTTTATAGTTCAATTCAAAGCATGGTGAACCTCGTTATTATCTTTGAAATATACTATGGATTTGTTTATCATGTACTACACGTATTTAATTTAATATAAAAATCTATTTACCTTTAATTTTAATATCGTTCTACAAAAAGTCGAAAATAGTGTATTCCTTCACTGTTATAATGATGAGTTCGAGAACATTAAAAGCTTCAAACCAAGTCTGAAAAATAAAAGAATTAGTTTATTGTTATTGTTATTATTTTACCCCTCTCAAATCTGACCATACTACATGTATTTAATATAAAGGAAATTACCTTTAATTTTATCCTCGTTCTGCAAAACGTCGTAGATGTATTCCTTCACTCTTCTAAAGACAACTTCGAGAACTTTAAAAGCATTATATCAAGTCTGAAAAATAAAGTCTGAACTAACTTTATTATTATTATACCTCTCAGAAATGTGACCAAAACTTGCTTTATTTTAACAAAAAGCACAGTTTTCTTAGAGGACCTTCGCCGGAAAGTACTTACTTTAAACAGAAAGTGAAGATTTTAGAGAGGGTTCTTCACCTTACATTGCTTAAAGCAGGGAAATGTATAAACCTCGGTCTTACTTAAGGTACGAAGCCAGCGTTTGCCTGTTGGAACAGAAGGTAAAGCCTTGGAAAGATCAGTCAAAATGTTAAATCGTCGAACAAATAATAATAACAATAATACAAGATTAGCTAATTAAGTATGTGACATTAGTTAAACCAGAGAAGGTATAAACAGCGACCACATACCAAAATATACTACAAAAGTTTTCCGTATAAAACTAACGCAGTCTCCAATAATATCTAATAAGTAACGAGTTCCAAGAATGATTCTATTTTAGTATATAATACCATGTTAATATATACTAGTGTCAAAATTAGATTTTACACACGACCTAAAATAAAACTTCTATTTATAATTTCTTGTCTTATTTCAAAATACATATACTGTACAACAAACATTCAACATTTCACGTATGTATGTTTTTATCAGAAATAACTGATGCTACTTTTTCAACTCTTATCTATGTCTACAGTCAATAACAAGTGAAGCAATTTCTTTACACTTCTTTAACATTAAATTGACAATACATACGTTCTCTGCTCAGATCAAATTCACACATCAGAGGGTATCTGATTATCTTTGCTAAAGAAATTCCCAACCATAATTTCAAGTCGAAAGTCACGTAAAGATGTTCTCTCTTATCCTCTCCGTCTTTCTTTAAACATAGATAATCGAACTGATATATAACAAAACTAACCTTTGTTTCTTCATAGATTCTCTTAGTATCCTTTCAGCTATCATCTGTGACGTCCCCCTTGAGGTTTCGGTTTTTATGTTCTTTAGACGTATGCTTAGAGTTTAGTTACTATATTTATTTTTGACCAACTCTTGAGATTAGTTACAAAATGGGTTCTAATGAACAGTAATTTTTGGTAGTATAGTGTTTTGAATAAATTACAAGTCAGTAATATTTGTGCCAGTTGTCTAACATTTATTTTCAATCTGTCAGAAATCAGAGAACAATGGTTGTACGTATACAAAAGAAATTATACTCGCGAGAGACCTGCCGTCCCAGAACTTGAGTATCTTCCCAATATGCTGCTTTCCCTATTCCTAAAGTTATGTACATGAAAAATGCAACAAGAGATGAAATTCTACCTTAATAAAAAAGAAAGAAAACAAAGTGGCAAATCTGCCTAAGTAATAACTTACAATTCTGTTATATAGTTTTTGCATGCCGTCTGAGACAATACACTATATACCTGATATTTCAAGTTAAAATAGATTTGTACATATGAAATACACTTCTTTGTACACTTTCGGTACGCTAACTAGCTCGCAAACAGCAATATTGTAGTAATTTCGACTTTAAAAGTCTTAAGAAACATCTCAAAAGTAAAATATTAAGATAACGTTTGCTTACAAACGCTTTAATCACATACAATACAGTTCTTTGTGCACAATAAATGCACTTCTAGTGTTCAAATTATTCTAAAATTGGTACTAATGCAGTAATTTCGGTTTACATTGGTTCAAGTCGCACGGTTCTACATGTAAATTATGTATATTTCATCGTCTTAAGAATTAAAATCTCATTCATTTATACAAATAGAGGTGTGAAAAACAAGCAAAAACACTTCTTATGCAGAATAATCACACATCTGGAGTAAAAATTATTCATAAAAGATGATAGTATTATAGCAAATAGACATATTGATATTATGCATACGTAATTTCTTATATAAAGCTATCGTTAGATAGATTATCTTTGAATATTTATCCTAACTATGAAATATAGTTCTCTTATTTTGTATCAAATCTCACCGTTTTTTTCTGTTTTAATATTTAAGAAAGAGTTAACATGCATTTTTTTTCTTACCTCGGCAGAGAAGGTTTTCACTTCTCCAAATCTTCTCTGGCACTGCGAAAATTAAAACGATATTTGGCGCATGCCACAGCAGATGGCACAGCAACAATTAACGCCTGGGGGCAGACACACTGTCTCCACCCTCCCCAATCGTCGCGACCAGATTTCCGGTTCACACAGCCAGAAGATTCTCACGGTTCTCTATGGGGTCAAAGAGCTGAACCTTAGGCCTAAAGGTGATGTTCTATGCGGAAGAAAATGACAGTTTTGTCAAAATAATAGTCTACATATGTCAATTTTGCACCAGATGCTTGAATTTCTGTGGAAGAGGCTCCGAGAAAAGTAAAATACACTACTCATGTGATAATGTTTTCTCTCAAGGAAAGAAAAATTCCAACCCTGGTGCTTTCATGCACACATTGTCAGAATCACACACAGACCACTCTGCGTGAGTTGTGTTGCCGATCTGTAAAATAATGTAAAAATAAATTCATGTAAAAAAGTAAAGTTGCTGATAGTACATGCATAATTGTTTTCTAGTTTGTGTTAATTTTTTACAATTTTTTTATCAGACAAAAATTTCGTCACTCCTTGTTTTTTCAGGTTTTACATCCATGTGATATAGAAATTGCCAAGAGCTTCAAATCAGAAGAGGGAGTGAAGGTCACAGCCACAGTTAGCCCAATAGACATCCATCTTTCAGCTAACACAATCCATACCATTTATTTGGTAAGTACTACTTCATTAATTTTCTCTCTCTCTCTCTTTTCACCTTCTCTTTCTTTCTTTCTTTCTTTCACTCCCTCCCTCCCTCCCTCTCTCTCTTTGAGGATAAAAGATTACAGTAATTCAGAAAAAGCACACAAAAAATATATCTTTCTTACAAACGGTTCTTGTAAGCAAGTAGTGAATATACAATATATGTGCATATCCATAAATTTTAAAGGCCATGTAAAGTGTAGTAGGGGATTTAGAAAGATCTGCCAATTTATAATAATTACGAGTAAGAGGCATTAATAACCTTAGAACCGTTATGAAATTTGTTATTCTTTGATATAAAATTGGAAACACCATTAAATGAACTTAGCATCACGTGCCATTAATAACGACTGTAGAAATTATCTGAAATTATTTTTAAGGCCTTTTCACGACTGTAGCTCAGGCTGGATGGATGATGATATGATTAGTGGGATGAAGAGAGTGAATGGAAACGGGAGAACCACAAGAAAAGTTTGTCCATCACAAAACCCTGATTGCATGAGCAGGAATCGAACCAAAGATACCAAAACGCCAGAAGTGAGCTATCTAGCAATCCGCCACCGTAAATAGTTGTAAAGTTAAACAAGCATAAGCGCGAAATCGACATTTTTTCAGAAAACAAGAAAAAGTTTTCAAATTGTATATAAACTATCGCTTGTCATGACAAGGCTTACCTTACATTTACGTCCCATACAAAGCAGATACGCATATGTCCCTCACAGTGTTTGGTAGAGCAGACTACGAGATGTGTAAATATGAAACCGGAATTTGTGCATAGACGGCGTTAGCTGTCCAAGTGGTTACCGCAAAACTGCGTCCTTGGCGTCACTTGCTTGTTTTGACTGCTGATAACGATTTGCAACTCACAACCAGACAAGTTGCATATCATAATGTAGTGTTTAATAGCGTTGAACATGGCGCAATTTGTACCTACAAACTACGATAAACGGAAAGCATTGATTTTTTGTTACCATTTGAAGAAAACTGCTCAGAATCGCATCGCATGCTTGTCGAAGCTTACGGTGATCATGCTCTTGGTAAGTCACAGTGCTATGCGTGGTTTACAAAATTTAAAAGTGGCGATTTTGACGTGAGAAACGAAGAACGTGGAAGACCACCGAAAAAGTTTTCAGATAGCGAATTGTAAGCTTTGTTAGATCAGGATGACGCTCAAACTCAATAACTCGCGGATCAATTAAATGTGACACGAGAAGCAATTTCCATACGTTTAAAAGCCATGAGCAAGATTCAGAAGGTGGGAAAATATGTTCCACATGCATTGGATGAACGACAGCAGGAAAAACAAAAAAAAAACACTTGCGAAATTCTGCTCGCCAGGTACGAAAGGAAATCATTTCTCCATCGAATTGTGACTTGTGACGAAAAGTGGATCTATTTCGAGAATCCTAAGCGTTAAAGATCATGGGTAACTCCAGGAGAACCGTCGATATCGACTGCAAGACGAAATCGCTATGGACGGAAGACAATGCTTTGTGTCTGGTGGGGTCAGAAGGGAGTGATCTATTATGAACTGCTGAAACGTGGCGAAACCGTTAATACCCAACGTTGCCGACAACAAATGATCGATTTGCATCAAGTTTTGCGTGAAAAATGACCAGAATATGACCAAAGACAACATAAGGTTATTGTGCTTCACGATAATGCACCCTCCCACAGAGCAAAACCGGTCAAGGAAACGACTGCGACGTTTCGCTGGGAAATCCTTCCGCGTGCGGCTTACTCACCAGACTTGCCGCCTTCTGATTTTCAGTTATTTGCATCCATGGGACACACACTTGCTGACCAGTGCTTCACATCTTACGAAAATGGCTTGATGACTGGTTTGCAGCACAAGAGGCACAGTTCTGTTAGGTCTGGCATCCACACATTGCAGGCAGGATGGCAGAAATGTATCGCTAGCGATGGCCAATACTTCGAATAAAATAGTTCTTAGCATTGTCATCCAATCACTGTGTCTTTTCTGTACATAAATTCCGGTTTCATATTTACGCACCTGGTACGTACCTCTCAGGATTGACATTTCAAAAAATTGAAGCTAATTCCCTTTTCGCTTTCCACCATTGATATGTCCATGGGTTTAATTTTATGAGAGTTGACTGAAAAGTGCTCGGCCTACCAGCGAAAGGTTGGAGTAGGAAGGGTGTGGAAACAGTTCGAAGCCACAGGATTCGATGACAGACATTGCAATGGTGGACTTATGCGCGGGTGCGTTACCTTGGTAAAAAAAATAAAACTTCTTCAACATTTCGGGTCATTTTGCCTTGATGACCTCCCGCAAAATGCTTAAGTTAAGCAGCGTAATACGCACCGTTGACAGTTAACTCTTATTTAGCTATTCAACCAGGATGACACCACTCGCATTCCAAAATACAAAGAACTTACCAGCTGATGGGACTGACTTGAACTTCTGGGATGGGGGAGGAGGTGTGTTTTCACTGTTTTGATTACAGCTTGGACTCTGGCTGAAAGTATTGAATCCATGCTTTGTCCATGTTAACAAAGCGATCCAGAAATTGCACATGATCTGCCTCAAGGAGCGTCAAGTTTGCAGCAGACACGTTCATCTCGCGTTTGATTCTAAACATACAACATTCTCGGGACCCACAGATTTGATACCTTCTGAATGTCCAGCACAATTGTTGGGTCCAAATTTCAAATCCCTAAATTTAACACGATGTATGTACAACGTGAAGAAATTGAACTAGTTTAGAGGAGCAAAGAACAAACTGCAATTCAGTGAAAGACGCGCAATATTTAGTTATTTGACAATTAAATTGTCACATCTAATAGGGCAAGATACATTGGAAAAAGATAAGTAAGCAATTTCGTAAAAGCAAAGCAAAAGGAATTTATCAAGGAGAGATAGCAAAGAAGTTGATCAGTGTAGTTATACATCAACAAGCACCAAATCTATAAAATATTATGACACAGAGTGACCCATTAATGAAAGACTGTATTAAAAGTGGGTTACATGTAGAAAATGTTTCATTTGGTTCCATGAAAACTGCGTTGGTAAAGAAGTGAAAGATTCACTTTCCCTGTGTTATATTTGGCTGCAATAACTACAGAGAGGTTTACAAATAAAATGTACATCTTTTCCAGATTTCGTGCTTTCAACTCACAATGATTAAGAGCTTTACCTATGTACAAATTTCTCTTTAGCTTAGAAAAGTGACACTCGTATTTTTATGTATATTACAAGTGTGCGAAGCTTTTAGGGTGGGCCGAAGTTTTTTTTTTTCAGATATTGGGGTTCGAGTTGTCATCAAAAGTTATGCATTGGTACCAAATAAAGCCATGCCAAATATGGCCGTCCTAAAATAATATTTAACCGGGCTCCTGGACCACTAAAGAACCCAATTCATTTTGCAAAACAAATAATAAAAATATGATACCAGCTTCCACATTTTGGTGTTCGAGTAGTTATGAAAAGTTGTGCATTGGTACAAAATGAAACCTTTTCAAATATGGCCGATTTTGGCCGTCAAACTACAATTTTCGCGGGCTTCGGGGCCCAGCTAGATATTTTTGATCTTGCTGTGTTTCGGCGAACAAACATAGCATAACATTCTACAATTTTTGCAGGCTACTCAAACTCAAGGTTCTTAAAAGATCGTCACAAGTCACAATTCGATGGAGAAATAATTTCCTTTTGTACCTGGCGAGCAGAATTTTGCAAGTTTTTTTTGTTTTTCCTGCTGTCGTTCATCCAATGCATGTGGAACCTATTTTCCCACCTTCTGAATCTTGATCATGGCTTCTAAACGTATGGAAACTGCTTCTCGTGTCACATTTAATTGATTCGCGAGTTGTTGCGTTTGAGCGTCATCCTGATCTAACAAAGCTTACAATTCGCTGTCTGAAAACTTTTTCGGTGTTCTTCCACGTTCTTCGTTTCTCACGTCAAAATCGCCACTTTTAAATTTTGTATACCACTCATAGCATTGTGACTTACTAAGACCATGATCACCGTAAGCTTCGACAAGCTTTCTTTGTGAAGAATGAATAAAATTCCTTATTTTGTTTTTCCTTCCTTCCAGAATATAGTATAATAGCGTGATTCTAATATGTGTTCTCAAAACTTCTATGGATACGGCAGATACAGAACAATAGATCTACCTATGGCTTTAGACAGTCTTGACTTTGAAATTAATTAGTTAATTTTGCTTGAACATAAAATTACATAGCTAAATTATAGTTGAATGTTTTGCGGGGTTCTTTGGTAAGCGATATTCAAAATGAATTAAGTAGCAGCCCTACCTGCATACATGTTTTTCATGTTATTAGAAACATGTAAATTATTAACGTAACAAACTTTACTTATTAAATGGGGAATGAAATATTATTTTCTTAATAAAATGAAATAATTGTTTGACTGCCACGCAAATGCCGTATTCATCTGTTCATTTTATTTTTGAATTACGCAATTTAGAGAATACAAGTGGGTTATGGTTTGGTGGAAAAAAATTGTTTTATATTGTAACGAAACATTACATATGAACGGTCAATTTCCGCACATGGATTATTTCAGTTAATGTGTTTGATAAAAATCGACATCAGAAATATTCTACTAATGAGTCATTAACTGTAATCCATGAAAGATAAAATCAAGAGGAAAAATATTTTCCAAACTAATAATAATTACATGTCATGTTAGAAATAAAAAATGATTGCTAATACATTTACTTGAAAGCGAAAGAAACTGATATATTATTTTGATAAAACAAGTTAATATCTAGTAAAGAAAAGAGAAATAAAGACATACTAGACATAATATCTGTAGAGACGATCAATATAGCTCGCGCGTTGCTGATATCCGGAGGCAAATTAATACAGCTTGCTTGTGGCAACGTGTGAGCGGTTGTATAGCTCATAATGAATAGCAAAGTTCGCTAGACTGACATTTGTCTGTAGTTGTAAATGGAGTGAAGTTCTTTTCGTTTGTGAAGAATTTCGATTTTTGGAAACTAACGTATGAGTGCTAGTTCAAAACAGCGTTAATTTTATTATTATGTGACTTTAGTGTATCATCGTGAAATTGAATTTATTAGTTTCTGTGTTTATTGTGTGCTCAATATAGTAAGAAATAAACAAAAAATTGCGGGGAGAAATATTTGTGTGAACACTGCGTCGAACTTGTTTCTAATGCAAACCTCGCCCGTCATAATAAATATCGTCACCCCGAACTCGCCAAATTATCTTCACTCTTTCTAAAAAAGAAAACTGGAAACCGAATCATGTCCGTGTGCGACGAACAAAGCACGAGAAAACATCTTGACATGCATATGAAAACCTGCCACTCTTTAAAACCGGTTCAATCTTTGTTAAACGGTGTGTTCGATGACTGTGAACTCCTCGCTGATATGATTGACAGCGTAGAGACATCTTCGTTTCTCTCTACCGCGAGAATAAACGAATGTGTTTATCTAATACAAAAAACTGGAGCAAAATGCATCTTCAATTTTCAAAATTAACTTTGTAAAACAAAATGGCGACAAGCAAACATTTCATATTCACAACGGCAATGTACTGATATCGCGGTCCACTAACTTAAAATCTAAAATTAGTGGTATATTTTCTAAATTATTACAATTACAAACGGACAAGCCGGTGGAATGTAGTAGATGTGCAACCCCTAGACACAAATTAAAATACAAGTAAGCTCATACAATCCAATCTCAGCGAGTAGTTACATTCCTTTGCCTGAATGGAATGAAACAAAATTTCGATAGTTTCGAATATCAGCTATATATTCACGAGTTATTACCTAGTTTTAAGGAAAATAACATTCCTTTCTCTGTAACACTGCACCATGTACCCAAGTTTGAAAAAGACTGTAATGAAAGAAACCCAAACAAACCTGTTATGGTCAACGTCTACGGGGTAGAAAACAAAATAATTTACGCGCTATATATCAGTAATAATTATTTAAGTGAAAAAGGAAAATACGACATTGAGCTGCTGTATATTAGCACTAATACCACTATTGGTGATAGCAATGAAGAAATAATCCACAGTGATACTACTACCGATAATATCAATACCCACTACTGCCTAATTAGAAACTTTTCAAGACTAGTCAGTGCTCAAGCCTCAAATCATAAACATAGATTATTTTATTGTAAAATGTGTTTGTGTCATTTCTCCACTCAGCTTAAACTAACAGAACATCAAAGTCTGTGCCACGAGCACAAACCTTTACGTGTGAATATGCCAGCTCCTAATTCTGTAGTCAAATTTAAAGCAAATCCTTCATTTTTTAAAGCTAGTGTAGCTATAGTCGTGGACTTTGAATGTTTTTGGAACCCGATAGTGAAAAGTAAGGGCGACATACAATCAAGGTGCAAAATCACAAATTATCATCTTTCGTTATTTTGTATGTTGGAGTGACGACGCACCCACAGAACCATTGTACAGGGGTGAAAACCCTCTAAAAGTTATTTTTACAAAAAACTGAAAGAAGGGTTAGAAGTTATTACCAACCGGCAACAGCAAAATAGGCCCATGAATTTAACCTCCGAACAAAATCACCAACATGAAGAGTCTCAACGCTGTCCTATCTGTGATCGCCATTATTCTCCAGAAAATCCTAAAGTGAGACACCATAACTACTTGACAACACGTTTTGCGTGAAAACGACCAGAATATGACCAAAGACAACATAAGATGATTGTGCTTCACGATAATGGACCCTCCCACAGAGCAAAACCGGTCAAGGAAACGACTGCGACGTTTTGCTGGGAAATCCTTCCGCGTGCGGCTTACTCACCAGACTTGCCGCCTTCTGATTTTCAGTTATTTGCATCCATGGGACACACACTTGCTGACCTGTGCTTTTCATCTTACGAAAATGTACGAAAATGGCTTGATGACTGGTTTGCAGCACAAGAGGCACAGTTCTGTTAGGTCTGGCATCCACACATTGCAGGAAGAATGGCAGAAATATATCGCTAGCAATGGCTAATACTTCGAATAAAATAGTTCTTAGCATTGTCATCCAATCACTGTTTTTTCTGTACATAAATTCCGGTTTCATATTTACGCACCTGGTACGTACCTCTCAGGATTGACATTTAAAAAAATTGAAGCTAATTCCCTTTTCGCTTTCCACCATTGATATGTCCATGGGTTTAATTTTATGAGAGTTGACTGAAAAGTGCTCGGCCTACCAGCGAAAGGTTGTCCGGAGCTCAATCGTTCATGACTATTTTTAAAATAGTTCTCTTCCAGCGCCACACACTTTGCCACCGGTGCTCCAGGCTCATTATGCCTTCTTTGTAGAACGTTTCATCTTGCATCTACCACTGCAGATATAACATTACTGTTTGATGAAATGTGGGCTCCAGCTAGGTGCTGCTTGAGCTTATAGAACAGACGAAATTCTGAGAGAGCCAAATATGGGAGTAGGAAGGGTGTGGGAACAGTTCGAAGCCACAGGATTCGATGACAGACATTGCAATGGTGGACTTATGTGCGGGTGCGTTACCTTGGTAAAAAAGATAAAACTTCTTCAACATTCCGGGTCATTTTGCCTTGATGACCTCCCGCAAATGCTTAAGTTGAGCAGCGTAATACGCACCGTTGACAGTTAACTCTTATTTAGCTATTCAACCAGGATGACACCACTCGCATTCCAAAATACAAAGAACTTACCAGCTGATGGGACTGACTGGAACTCCTTGGGATGGGGGAGGAGGTGTGTTTTCACTGTTTTGATTACAGCTTGGACTTTGGCTGAAAGTATTGAACCCATGCTTTGTCCACGTTCACAAAGCGATCCAGAAATTGCACATGATCTGCCTCAAGGAGGATCAAGTTTGCGGCAGACATGACGTTCATCTCGCGTTTGATTCTAAACATACAACATTCTCGGGACCCACAGATTTGATACCTTCTGCATGTCCAGCACAATTGTTAGGATGCGTCAAAAACTTTCCTGGGATATGCCCACTTATTGTGCGATGAAATGTTCCGTGATATGCCTGTCTACCATTACGAGATCCTGGGTTGCTGTGATGTTTTCCTTCGTGCATGCGGTTTCTGAACATCCACTGCGAGGGGCATCCTGGACAGAGGGGGTTCCCCTCTTGAATTCCGAGACGCACTCTTTATCGGTGGAATAGGAAGGGGCACCCCCTAGTTTTTCCATCATGTCCTTGTGGATATCCTGTTCACTCATTCTCTTTTGCAGCAGGTATTGGATAACAGCACGCTTGCTCACTTTATATATTTTTTCAAACAATGGGCAATTTCTGCACTTCAGTCTTCAATACCTGAAACAAAGAAAACGATATTGGCGACGAATTTGGTATGCAACCTTCCAATAATATGTACTATAACTATCAAAAAAATTAATTGGGCTGCGACAAATGATTCATGGGTAGGCCGAGAAGTTTTCAGTCAATCCTAATATTAAAAGCCAATCTCATTAATAAACTGATTTCTTTCCGTGTTTTATCTCTTAAACTTCATCCCAGATAGCCAGGGTGCGAATTACGGCCGGGGATGTGGGGACAATCCCCCTCTGGAATGTATTTTTTCCTGGCTGCTAACGAGAATTCGCAATACCAAGGGAGAACAAAATTGTCCCCCTCTAACACGTCTTTTTTTCACGAACTTACAATGAGAAATCACAAGTTATAGAAACGATCTAAACATGCATGTCTGAAGAGAAAAATATGTTGGATGCAGACAAAGCTTTTATTGCTGGTGTTACACTAGTACTTCCGAAAAGTTACATGACAAAATCACTGACCACAGTAAAAGTTGATCTCACAATAGAGCAAGGTAACCAAATTTCGCCTAGTAGCCTAATTCCACCTACACAAGTTTCTCAGTTAGTATGAGTTTGAAATTATTGGAGTCGATTGTCATGTCCGTAGTAACGCACGAACAGTAATGTTCGAAGATTAGAAGGGTGTGGTGTGTCTCGTAGTCGTTTGCAGTTTTTCTCCTTGTTGGAATTTTGGAGTGTTTCCCACGTTGCCTAAGAGCTTCAGCAACTGTAAGCTTTATAGTAGTAACTATAAACATGCTTGGTGAATGATAATTGAGGGAGACATGCATCATACATTGATAAGTTTGGCGGGGGAAAACTTTGCCTTGTTGAATGAATAATAACATTTTACAGTGTCAAGAGAGTCCTAATTTCACCCACCTGATGGGTCCAAATTTCAAATCCCTAAATTTAACACGATGTATTGTACAACGTGAAGAAATTGAACTAGTTTAGAGGAGCAGAGAACAAACTGCAATTCAGTGAAAGACGCGCAATATTTAATTATTTGACAATTAAATTGTCACATCTAATAGGGCAAGATACATTGGAAAAGAGGTAAGTAATAACTTCGTAAAGGCAAAGCAAAAGGAATTTATCAAGGAGAGATGGCAAAGAAGATGATCAGTGTAGTAATACATCAACAAGCACCAAATCTATAAAATATTACGACACAGAGTGGCCCATTAATGAAAGACTGTATTAAAAGTGGGTTACATGTAGAAAATGTTTTATTTGGTTCCATGAAAACTGCGTTGGTAAAGAAGCGAAAGATTCACTTTCCCTGTGTTATATTTGGCTGCAATAACTAGAGAGAGGTTTACAGATAAAATGTACATCTTTTCCAGATTTCGTGCTTTCTCACAATGAATAAGAGCTTTACCTATGTACAAATTTCTCTTTAGCTTAGAAAAGTGACACTCGTATTTTACGTATATTACAGGTGTGCGAAGCTTTTAAGGTGGGCCGAAGTTTTTTTTTTTCAGATATTGGGGTTCGAGTTGTCATCGAAAGTTATGCATTGGTACCAAATAAAGCCATGCCGTCTTAAAATATTTAACCGGGCTCCTGGACCACTAAAGAACCCAATTCATTTTGCAAAACAAATAATAAAAATATGATACCAGCTTCCACATTTTGGTGTTCGAGTAGTTATGAAAAGTTGTGCATTGGTACAAAATGAAACCTTTTCAAATATGGCCGATTTTGGCCGTCAAACTACAATTTTCGCGGACTTCGGGGCCCAGCTAGATATTTTTGATTTTTCTGTGTTTCGGCGAACAAACATAGCATAACATTCTACAACTTTTGCAGGCTACTCAAACTCAAATTTCTTAAAAGATCGGCTGGTTTGGGCCCCACTAAAAAAATTGTTAAAATGTTGAGTTTGAGTACCGCAAAAATTATAGATTGTTATGTTATGTTTGTTCTCCCCAAACACAGACGGATCAAGAAATAATTACCTGGGCCCCAGGGGCCCAAGAAAATGTTATTTTTGAAAACAGCCAAAATTTTCTTTTAGAAACTTTAGTTTGAGTAGCGTGCAAAAGTTGTAGAATGTTATGTTATGTTTGTTCGCCGAAACACAGCCGGATCAAAAATATCAAGCCGGGCTCTGGAGCCCGTGACAATTTTAGTTTGAAAACGACCAAAAACGTTTGACGTCCAATACCGGCAATATTTGACATGGCATCATTTTGTACCAATGAACAACTATTGATGACAACTCGACCCCCAAAATCTAGAAAAAGAAAGAAAAAGAAAAAAAGACCGGTCCATCGTATTGTTCATGGTACCCTACTTTTAGGTTGGAAGCAGATTTCTTGTATTTATTAAAAATATTTCAGTTATTGCAACATACACTTATCGAAAGTTGGACCCATTTTTTCAAATAGCCAGTTTTGTCTTGATTTGGAAAATACATTATTTCTCGTGTTGTATGGATGATATTATTGTGGAGTCGTAACATATTAGTACTTCGATGTTTGTAAAAGTTAATGAAACGCTTACTTGCATTCTTGTTATGATCTTTACAATAGATTTTATGGGCATCCAAAAAAGAAGCGGGTGGTACTTTCCTCTAAATGTTTGGAAATTCTATAGAAATACAAACCTCAGCTGTTTTCTATGGTCTGGAAAATGATTAGCACTGTCGCACAAGTCATGGTATAGTTAGGACATTCTGGTCTTTAGAGGAAAGAAGTAGATGTCAATTAACGGGTTCTGGGCCAGCATCAAGCCGGTTAATTTAACTACTGGTGACTGGTTTGACCCACTCATCACTTCTAAACGATAATGGTTCCCCACATCGAATCAGTCTTATTGGTTTCTGTGAAAGTGGTAAAAAGACTGCGAGCTTTAAAAGTAGCGTTGACCTTTAAACGGATTTTAAATTATAGGAAGGGTTTGGTAAATTTGGATGGTATCAGTTTTTGCAGCTATGTAAATTTGAAAATGTTAAAACGGGTTTGTTTTAGAGTGTTACTTGGAAAAGGAAATAAGCTGCATCTTTCTCGACAAATCACAAAAATAGTACCTTGAAGATACAATAAAAACGTACCAGTGTATCTTTTGAATACTCAGGTAGCAGCACCGATAAATATAATATAATAGCCTGGTCCTAACATGTGTCCCAAAACTTGGATGGATACGGCAGATACAGAGGAATAGACCTACCTATGACTTCAGACAGTCCCGACAGAAATTAATCAGTTAATTTTGCTCGAAAATAAAATTACGCAGTTAAAAACACAATTGTATAATTTGCGGGATTCTCTGGCAAGCGACATTAAAAACGAAGTCAGTAGCGCTCAAGAAACAGTGTTGGACCAGCTGCAGAAATTACACATCAAATTAAAATCTGTGATTACAAATGTACTCAAACTTAGTATCGCAAAATGATCTTACTCTCGTCCAGAATACCATAACAGAAATTTATGGATAACTCGAAAAGTTGAAACAAGAATGTATTTCGAACTAAAATGTGAGGGGCCTAATCAATAACTTAGAAGAGAAATTAAAGGAGTTACAAAACACGTCTAAAAACCTATAAACTGCAGTTGGTACTTCAGAAACTTTAATACAGAATAACCCAACGCAACAGGACTTAATTCAAACCAAGGGGACGATTTCGAAGCTTCAGAGTGATTTTGACTTATTGAAATGAATTCGAAAAACTTCGCAACGACTTATCAAATTTTTGCAGTCTACACCGATGTATCAGAGATTATTACAAATTTCGATGAATTTGAAACATAGTTGGCTAGTGTATCTGAAATAACGAATATCCAATTTGAGCTGCACCAGCTGCAGAATATCGTTAATAATACATTGCCCTCCGAAATAACTAGTTTACAGGAAGCTTTAGCTGAAATTAACAAGAAGCTAGAAGGTTTTGGTGATTTGCCCACTGATTTCATTCATTTCAAACCACTATTCAAGCATACCAAACTAATCTGAGAGAAATTCAAAACAGTACTCCGAACCAGATAGTGATAGAAACTTCGCACAGGTTTGACTAACCTCGCAGCGCAAACAGAGACGGATGTTGGCCAAATTCAAGGTACTTTGTCATGACTCGAAGAAACTGTTAATAAGCTACCAACGTCTCGCGAAGTCGAGAATATTACGAAAGTGCTCACCAACATCCAGACCGCCCTCGATGTGGCAGATCCGGTTATTATCGAGAATTTAAAACAGGAACTGATGAACCTTCAGGCAAGTATTTTATTACTTCCTACACAGCAAGAGATGGGCAATATCCAAACTGTTTTGACATCCCTCGAGGAACAGCTCAAACAGGCGATAAAAGAGCATACTAAATTTATTTAAGTCCACGGCGTGAATGAAATTGCTAGCGGTTTGAAGGACGGCTTGCAGAAACTGCAAAATAGCACACATACACACGAAACGCTGATTATAGAAATTCAGAAAAACTGGGAGACATTCAAACAAGTTTGCAAAATACAATTTCCACGTTACCGACAAAATTTGCTGACCGCGAGGAGTTTAAACATTTCGAAGCTTCTGTTAGTTTGATACCTACAACTTCGGAAATGTGGAGTATTAAAGAAACTGAGAATAATTTAAGCACCAATTACCTAAGAGTTTATGATTTCGAAACCACAATGTGGATTTCAACCGAAAATTGGAAACCGCAAATTCCCAGCTTCGATAATACATAAAGACACTCACAAGCGTTCAGTTTATAAAGGTGTATAGTACACCTCAGATAACGCGAATTCCGCGGCGTTAAAACTTATGTCTTCGATGGGAATCTGAATTATATTGACTTTTACCTCCATGGCAAACTTTTTGTAACTGTAGCAATGTTTTTATTTTCGGAAGAAACGTGATACCTTCCCGAAGAAACTGTATTCCAAAGACAAAGAAAAATTCAGAAAATATATCGCTATGGCGCCATGAGAGATCGCGAGGCGTGGTAGGTTTGGATGATGAACTCGATATCGACGAAAGAGAGTTTCTAATCGAGTCAAATGACCGAATAGTAATCTCCCATCCTTCACCAGGAGAACATCCTATTGTAATCTGTATGCTCTATCTGATGCCATTGCAATACGATTAATTTGAATAAAAACAGAATGGCAGTAAACGTTTTTAAGAAAATAAGATATAACGATGAGGGATATGAAATTATTTTCCCAATGGTCCTTTTAGATTCGTTTTATTCAAAATTTGTACACTGGTTTCCACTTGTTCTTTTCTTTCCTTTAGATTAGATGTATGATCAGTTGAATAAAAAACTAGATTCTGTTATATTCTTTACAATCAAAAAGTAAGTAAGCATAATGTTGTCATTAACCCGCAAAAAAATTCTGGCTCAGCTCCACAAATCTGCTAGACGAAGCTATCTTCAGATTTCAGTTGTGAGTAAAGGGATTCACGATTTGTGGCAAGCAGATTTGGTGGAGATGAATAGTGGTTTCTTAAAGGGGGCAAAACCCAATCGCGGTTTAGAATATTTATTGACTGTCGTTGATAGTTTTAGAAAGTTCGCATGGGCTATTCCGGTGAGAAATAAAACTGTCAAAGAAATCTCTTAAGCCTTTGCCAGTATTTTTAATGAACCGCAACCAGAGTTCTTACAAGCGGATCGAGGTCGAGAATTCTATAATTCTGATTTCCGGAGACTCATGAAGAAGCATGACATTAAACATTACACGATTTTCAGTGACTTCAAGGCGACCATTATAAAACTCTGGAATCGTACATTGAAGAACTTAATGTGGAAGCAGTTTACACTCAAAGGAAATTACAGATGGGTTGGCATTCTGCCTGCTTTAATATCAAAATAGAACTCCGAGAAACATAGTACAGTTCAGATGAAACCGATTAAGGCGGTTAAGAAAAAGAATGAGTCTGAACTGCTATCGAAAATCTACTGTAAGGAATTTTCTGTTCCTCCATCAAGCAAGACAAAATTCAAAATTGATGACTATGTTGGCGTCAGTAGGTTTAAACGATAAGCGTTTGACCAGAGATTTACACGAAATTGGGGTACTGATGTATTTAAGATTTCCAAGGTTTTTCCCACGAACCCTCTCGCCTATCATTTAAAGAATTCTTGTAACGAGATTATTCAAGGCCGGTTCTATGAGCAGGAACTCATGAAAACTAAGTTTCCCGACACCTACTTGATTGAGAAAGTTCTACGCAAGAAAAACAATAAGGCGTACGTTAAGTGGCTCGGTCTTCCATCAGATCATAATTCGTGGGTTGACCTGAAATCTATAATATAATAGTTGACTCGAATGTGGAATGTAAAACAACACCTTTTTACAGCCTAATCAGACACGTCAGAAAAGCGTAACGGAGAATTACTTCGGAGTAATATTCCATGTCTGATCACCGGTCACTCAGGGGCAGGAAAGACTACACTTTTAAAAGACAATTTTATTTAAGCCCCCGAATAGCTAGAGTGGAAAGGGCGGCATCTGTATGCGTTTTCTAATAAAATTGGAATTCAGAGACGCCACAGACAATTAGACTGTTTTTATCTAACCCAGAACTTCAGTAAGATCCCAAAACAACTTATTAGAGATAATACGAAATTTCTGTGTTTGTTTCGGCAAGACAACACGAATCTCAAACATTCTTATAATGAGTTTTGTATTGGAGATATCTCATTTCATATTTTCAAAGAAATCTCTTCTGCGTGTTGGAATGAGCCAACAATTGATAAGACTAGTACACCAAGTGAAGGAAAGTACCAAAATAAAATTAACCATTTGATTTTAGTGTAATTAAACAGACACGACGATGTATATTAAACGTAGTCTTGTCGAGGATGCCGAGAAGAATATTAAACTCGAATATTGCATCACTAAAAGATTTAAAGGCTGGAAGGAGGGTCATCAAAGTTACTATGGAAAACAGAAAAAAGCCGATCAACCCCTTCTGGATGCTTTATCGAGTTTAGGCCAGGAGATTAAAGACGTGACGGATGATAATCGTAATCTGATCACCGAACTCATTCCTGTAACGTCTCAGAATATTCTAAATTACCCCCTCTGAAACCTTATTGGAGAAATAAATTTTTCAAATCGTAATAGAGCTCTTTTGCGCCACAACAACAACAACTACCCGAAAAAGAAGAAAATACTGAAGAAAATTCTTCAAACGAGGTCCAACAGGGATTTGAGTACTAACAAATCAGAAATATGATGAGGTCTTTGGTCTTTACCCCTTGAATGTCCACGGAGTTCCAATTTGGAAAATTGATAGCTAGAATGTTCATTTCGTGAAAGACGATATTTTCCTCTATGAAAAAAAATATTGGAATTGGAGGTGTGTATGAGAAGTTTGTGAAGGATTGTGGAAACTACTAACAAAAACAGCTATTGCTGTATTGAACTGAGGATTATGCGACGTACTAAAAAATCCTAAAAATGAGTAATGCCCTCTACCAGAATAATGACCTAACTCGAAATCCAGGTCCGGCGAAAAATATAAAACCCTTATTAAACCAGTCTGGTTCGAAATGAGGTCCATGGAAGGTAGATGCTTCGAGGGTTCCGGAATTAAGAGATACACAGGTCTTCCTACGGAATTTGTCTGGAAGAACAATGTGAGAAAGCTGGTCGATCGATTACTCGTTATTTCCGGGGAAGAGAGATCAAGAAATCAAAATTTCCAAAATGAGAATGCTGGTATAACGAAAATGATTTGTTCTCGTTAAACAGAGTTCGTGGTTTCTAATCAAAAAGATTGGTGTATTTGGTCAAGCTTATCCATTTGCTTCCTATTAAATTCTGGCATAAGGGAAAGGTCTAGTAAATGATATTATTAACAATCATCCATTCGAGCTCCACCTACCAGCTGGCTATCAATTCTGTGGTCCAGGCACTAAACTTGACGAATGATTAGCGCGATGGGAGAGAGGGATAAACCGATTAGACCAATGTTGCCGCGAACATGACATAGCCTACAAAAATTTCAAAGATTTGGAAACCAGGCATGTAGCAGACAAAGAACTTGAGATGAAATCTTTCGAACGGATCATCAGTAAGGATACGGGCTTACCAGAGCGACTTGCGTCCCTTGGAGCTACAATGGCTATGAATACAAAACGAAAACTTGGGTGGGGCTTGTAGTAATATAATAGAGCAAAAAATGAGAACTCAGGGTGTTTCATTTCAAGTTCTCAACTCAGACAGGCGTGTTTACAAAATAGAAGAAATCTCACGCTCAACTTGAGTGTACGGCAAATGAAACTGAAAAGTCGAGGTTTCATCTTTAAGATTCCGGCTATTTTAGCTGCCTTAGGAGCCGGTAGCCTCGCAGGAGGGTCGGCCGCTACAGCCAAAACAGTTATAGATGCTTAGAAAAATAAGAACTCCTAGAACAAAAGCGACATAATCTCATGATGGAAAGTAAGTCTGGAAAAGAATTTTTAAAGCCCAGAATCAGAAAAACCTAGACGAAACAACGCCACTTACCAACTTTGATTTGGAACGTCTAGCCAAACTCCTTAAGATTAAATATTTTCGGGGTGTGTTTATGTCCGACCGCTTATCTTCACCCAAATCTCTTATGAGCAATGAATGTGCCTTGGTTAATTCAGATA
This sequence comes from Lepisma saccharinum, assembly GCA_022664845.1. Taxonomy (NCBI): domain Eukaryota; kingdom Metazoa; phylum Arthropoda; class Insecta; order Zygentoma; family Lepismatidae; genus Lepisma; species Lepisma saccharinum. The sequence continues at coordinate 38,338 of JAGDQP010001969.1, forward strand.
AATCCCAGAATATTGAAACATATTGGATTTCTTTTTGGAAAGAGAAACACAGAGCTTTTGTATTTGATTCCTTCGGTGGGATTCCTTCAAAATCAATAGTGAACTACTTAAATACAAGCTCTCATCAACCTTTAATTATTGAATATAATAATGATAGAATTCAGCAGTTCAGTGACGTAAATTATGGATATCTCTGTATAAAATTCTTGAAATTCTTATCCGACGACTGTTCGTTCGTCGGAAACTTGAGTGTCTGTAATATAAAGTACACCACCATCTGTTGTCATTTTCTACGAGGTCAATGGAATTCCTTCCATAAAGTCAACATTGAACTGACTAATTTTTGCAGCGGTTATGACCATTATTCTATTTTTACGAAACGTATTCTTGAGTGTGTCCGGAAAATTCAGCATTATATCGCACACAACATCTCGCAAACTAAAACTGTCAATGACATTTTTTGCTTGGAAGATATGAAGGATAGAATAGCCCACATTTGTTCTGCAATTGACGTTAATGATTCAAATCAGCAGTGGCAAGTATTTTCAGCCTTTTTCCAAAGCAATTGAGAAATTGCATGAGCCGCAGTACTTTATCTCAAATCAATTTCAGTTACATATATGTCATAGCACTTACAATACTTTTGAATTTTATACAAAAAGCAAAGATCAGGATGAAAGCTTTGGAGCTAGGCTACCAGACCCTAATAAGTTAGAAGACACAATCTTCTGCCATCAAATAATATCAGTGTGATGATTCTACTTTTAGCATTAGTCAGTATAGAATATTGGAACACATTAGATTTGGTTTTGGAAAGGGAAAAACATATCTTTTGTATTTCATTCCTTCTGCAGGATTCCTCCCAAATCATTAGTAGACTACTTGAATACAAACTTTCACCAACCTTTAATTATTGAATATAATAGTGCTAGAATTCAGTACACACACAAAATAATGTCGACAATGTTGCACCTAAGTGGTACTGGGTCTGTCCTTCATTTAAGATTACACAATGAAATCCCCAACCATGACTACGGTTTAAAAGTAGGCTTAATCGGTTTCTACAATATCTATTTGATACCAAATGTCACAACTCACAATAATACCTTCGCTTACGGAGGTCGAAAAATGTCAGTAATGTCAGTAAAACCAAAAATGCCTCCACTTTAGAGACAGCATTTCCACCTGGCGTTTTATTAAACGAGAATCAAGTAACACATCGAATGGAAGTCACGCCGCGCCGGCTGTAGAGATGTTGGGAACTATTGGAAATCTTCTTGGGTTTAAAATGAAACTATTCTCGATGCCCATAAGACGCATGTCGGGCAGACCCTTCAAAAGTTTCTTTTCCATCGAAACCCTTCATGTGCATTGTAATCTTGCGAAAATAATGTTGGTTACGGACGGAGATTATGCGCATAAGGAAACAAATATTATTGCTACCTTTAAACCCTTAACTGAATTTTTAGAACTAATCGTCTATGAACCGCACTATCCACTGTTCTTTCCCATCCAACAACCGCACATAAACTGTATTGAAATATCAGTCACCAATAAAAATTATGGACTGATTAGCTTTGGAGGCGCCATAACCAGAGTAATTTTGGAATTGAAATCTGAATAAATACAATATAATAGCCATTGGGATTTTATTCACGCCATTCCTCTATAAGCCAAATAGTTTGTTGATGTGTATTAAACGAGCCTAGAGTGCTCAATTGTAAGAAGCCTTCCATCGACAGAGCTAAAAGCATAATGTAAACATACATCCACGGAGTTAAAAGTATAATGTATACATTCATTCCCTGAGCCAAAGGTATAATATAAACATTCATTCAAGAAGCTTTCCTAAAATGGATTTTATTGAGGCCTACGAGTTTCAATCCTTTCCTCCAAATAGACGAACTTATAACAATCCTAACGAATCAAATAAAGACATCGAATTCGACTTGAAGGCTGGTGACAGTTTCATCCATCCACATCGCGTCGACTAGTACATCAAGTTCGAAGTAATCGGTAGGGACGCAGGCGCAGGCGGCACGTTTACTGCAAACTCAAATATTAAACTGGTAAATAACTTTGTACCCCACCTGTTTTCCCAAGTTGAAATCAGGAGGCATGAAACATTCATTGATAGAATCGTCCATCCCGGAATTTGCTCCACGGTTATTTCCACCCTTAAGTTTTCCAAACCGGAAATAGAATACTTCAAGGTAGATGGCCTGATAATAGACGCTAAACTTCCACGAAAAGTTAATACAGTTCTTTTCTCACTACGTTTGTTGTTAGGATTCTTTTGTGACTACAAATAAATTATGTGCAGATGTGGTTTAAGAATCACCTTTAAATGAAGCTCTAGCACAGACTCGTTCTTCTATCGCTGGAAATCGAACGGAGATTCGACTCTATCTCACCCCGCCAAGTTGGTTATCAAATCGATAGAACTGAGGATTCCTAATGTTGATTACGAAGAAAACTATAGTTTAAAGTTGAAGGCAGAAATTCTGTAGTCTCCACAGATACGGATATATTTTTTAACATACCAGTACATCGAAAAACATGCGACAGCTTCTTACTTACATCGAATTCGTCGTAACCTCACAGTTCAATTCTCTTCAATTTGATATGCTCGATTTTGTGATTGTTTTATTCCAAACTGCACGTGGTTCTACCGATTAGAAAAAGGCTTCAAGTCAATTTGACAGCTGCAGAGTTAATAATATTTATTTGAAAAATGGACGAAACGAAGTCTTCCCAAGATAAAATTTAATCCTGGACCTTTCGAATCATGATTATCTTAAACTATACGAAAGTTGCGTACCCTTTAAAGGAGTCACGGAAGGCAGCAAAGAAATTTTTAATTCGCACGTAGAATTCTTCAAGCCCGCCCAATGTATGTGGTTAATATTAGCAAACGTAAACAAGTTAAAATTAATGAACGAAAAAGTATTAAAATTATATTTAACTTCGCAGACGCTGTGTTCGCCGAAACGATTTGCTATGTAATCCTGATAGTACAAGCCTCATTTGTGTACGATGTCATGAATGAAAGTGTAACAGAAAAAAATTAATGCTTTATTCACTGACTGACAGCGAGAAGAACATAATTCACTAGCTATAACAGACTTATTGACTAAAAATGCCAAAGATACAAAGAGACATGATTAGCATTATTTTTCCTCTTGAAGAGATGCGGCTCTTACAAAGGGGATAAATTATTATCGTTGCTTAGAGATTGAAGCTTTAGCCAGAACAGAACTCGGATCAATACCTGGCTGCCTGGTCAGTAGGGGAGGAATAACAGCAAGTGAAGGTAGTCCAGCCAAAGGCAAATCAATACCTCGCTGCGGAAAACACCTATTACAAATTATTTCTGCCGTCTCGTCAATAATTTGCTTGTGGCCCCATAGCAGCTTATGTATTTTACAATATAGAATTTTGCATTTGTTATCGTTTCCACAGTGTGTAGTTCATGTTTTAGACTGTGTTTTCACCTGCATCTTTCTCAATGGTTCGTCCGAAAATAAACATTTCTTAAAATCATTAAACACTATTTCTTTCTCAAGTACTTTCTTTTTTGTTCCCTTAACCTTTCTTCTTCCCTTACCTTCTGTTGTTTTCATGGCCTGACCTTGGACCTTAGCCCAAGAAAAGCCTGAAGCGGAATTACGCTTTATTCATCCTTCATCTTACCCAAATCTTCTTGTTTTGCAATGGAATATCGAACTGATTTGTTTGTGAGTAACCTGAGGTATCAAAATAAAAAATCATTTCTTTCATGTCTGCATAGAAATTTGCACAAACAATGTGATACATAAGCGAATCTGTGTCAGTGTACACGACTTCTATCTTATTGCCATAACGTAGCTTCATTATATCGTAATGAAATTGGTACATTTTCAGTTTTGCGAACTCCAAGATGGCTGCACCCGCAAAAATTGGTTTGTTTAATTTTACAGACTTGCGGAGCAAATGAACAATTGAAAGAGTTTCCGAATAAAAGTTTTAGTTCCCGGTTTTTTAAGTAAGGCTTTTCTTGGATCAGCAACAAGTCGGATGTTGCACGCTTCCTAACGATTTCCATTGTTTTCCCGAATATGCTATTATTAAGTGTTTGTAGAAATCCTTTCAAATTCCGTAGTAGCCTCAGTTCCACGGTTAATGTTCGACTGAATATAAGGCTCAAGCCATGTTGACTGATGGAACCAGACCATTCGGTTGACATTTTAAGCAATAATCCCTTTTCAAGGTAAAACTTTAACAGCCAAAAGTGAACTACATATTTCTTTTTATGATCTAGCGTCAACGATTATTTGGTATGCTTCCCGTCGGGGCCCACCTAATTAACGGGTCCTAAAGGGAAGTCGACATGATCTTCATGAGGGGTAGTCAAGGTCCACTTCTATGAAACCCCTTCTTAAGGGTCGTTATTGAGACGTTTTAATATTTTGGTCGGATCGATCCTATTTTCAGGGATTTTCACCTATCGGGAACCATTTTCAGGTAGCGGCTCTGACATCGCCCAACTATAAAGATCATTAGCGTCAAGATAAATCAAGAAAAAATTTCCTTTTCAGGGTAGAAATCAGAACCGATAAATTTGTTATTAGCCTGTACGTAGCTTTGACTACATTGTGGAAGACCACTTCGGATTGATTTTTCCACAAACAAATGCATATCAGAAAACTGCGGTAGCACAACTTTAGTTTCATACAACATCGCTGCCCAGCTCAAATCAGGGGTTGTATAACGTTAGACGGGGTCTATTTTGTAATCTCGGATACAAGTGTTTCTGAAATTTTCAAGTACATCCGCGTCAGAAATTCATCTGTTTGTTAAATAATTCTCATGAAAATCCTCCAAATTCGAGAAACCTAAAGTTTGCCAGACTAGTTATGCGAACTCATACTGTTCATCAGTGCAAAATGTGTTCGTTAAATGATCAATGAATTGTTCATTTGATGGAAGTTGCGTGTCATTAAATCACTCATGTATTCATATGGGCAGACCCCCTTCCTAGAAGTTATTTCAAATTTTTGTTGGTCGTCGGAGAAGTATCGGCGCGTGTACCTCAACTTATCTTCACTCTGTATCAAAACTAATTTTTCTAAGCTCGCAGGCAAAAATCTGAGCAAATCCAAAAACATCAAATCATAACTTCTCTCACGAATAGTAAATCATTTCGACATTGGAATATAATTTTTCTCGGTTTGAGGGATGATTTTAGGCTCACGCCCGGAAATCTCTCCTAACTTTTTAACGATTAAGTGAGCGTCGTATTAAACGAGATTATAGAAGAACATGGGGATAAAAGTTTGTTTTTGATCTTCAAATTACAGTCATTACACAGAGAACTAACATTATTTGTTGTCAAATAGTTATGGTGTCTCACTTTAGGATTTTCTGGAGAATAATGGCGATCACAGATAGAACAGCGTTGAGACTCTTCATGTTGGTGATTTTGTTCGGGGGTTAAATTCATGGGCCTATTTTGTTGTAGCCGGTTGTCAATAACTTCTAACTCTTCTTTCAGTTTTTTGTAAAAATAACTATTGGAGGGTTTTCACCCCTGTACAATGGTTCTGTGAGTGCGTCGTCACGCCAACATACAAAATAATGAAAGATGATAATTTGTGATGTTGCACCTTGATTGTATGTCGCCCTTACTTTTCACTATCGGGTTCCAAAACATTCAAAGTCCGCGACTATAGCTACACTAGCTTTAAAAAATGAAGGATTTGCTTTAAATTTGACTACAGAATTAGGAGCTGGCATATTCACACGTAAAGGTTTGTGCTCGTGGCACAGACTTTGATGTTCTGTTAGTTTAAGCTGAGTGGAGAAATGACACAAACACATTTTACAATAAAATAATCTATGTTTATGATTTGAGGCTTGAGCACTGACTAGTCTTGAAAAGTTTCTAATTAGGCAGTAGTGGGTATTGATATTATCGGTAGTAGTATCACTGTGGATTATTTCTTCATTGCTATCACCAATAGTGGTATTAGTGCTAATATACAGCAGCTCAATGTCGTATTTTCCTTTTTCACTTAAATAATTATTACTGATATATAGCGCGTAAATTATTTTGTTTTCTACCCCGTAGACGTTGACCATAACAGGTTTGTTTGGGTTTCTTTCATTATAGTCTTTTTCAAACTTGGGTACATGGTGCAGTGTTACAGAGAAAGGAATGTTATTTTCCTTAAAACTAGGTAATAACTCGTGAATATATAGCTGATATTCGAAACTATCGAAATTTTGTTTCATTCCATTCAGGCAAAGGAATGTAACTACTCGCTGAGATTGGATTGTATGAGCTTACTTGTATTTTAATTTGTGTCTAGGGGTTGCACATCTACTACATTCCACCGGCTTGTCCGTTTGTAATTGTAATAATTTAGAAAATATACCACTAATTTTAGATTTTAAGTTAGTGGACCGCGATATCAGTACATTGCCGTTGTGAATATGAAATGTTTGCTTGTCGCCATTTTGTTTTACAAAGTTAATTTTGAAAATTGAAGATGCATTTTGCTCCAGTTTTTTGTATTAGATAAACACATTCGTTTATTCTCGCGGTAGAGAGAAACGAAGATGTCTCTACGCTGTCAATCATATCAGCGAGGAGTTCACAGTCATCGAACACACCGTTTAACAAAGATTGAACCGGTTTTAAAGAGTGGCAGGTTTTCATATGCATGTCAAGATGTTTTCTCGTGCTTTGTTCGTCGCACACGGACATGATTCGGTTTCCAGTTTTCTTTTTTAGAAAGAGTGAAGATAATTTGGCGAGTTCGGGGTGACGATATTTATTATGACGGGCGAGGTTTGCATTAGAAACAAGTTCGACGCAGTGTTCACACAAATATTTCTCCCCGCAATTTTTTGTTTATTTCTTACTATATTGAGCACACAATAAACACAGAAACTAATAAATTCAATTTCACGATGATACACTAAAGTCACATAATAATAAAATTAACGCTGTTTTGAACTAGCACTCATACGTTAGTTTCCAAAAATCGAAATTCTTCACAAACGAAAAGAACTTCACTCCATTTACAACTACAGACAAATGTCAGTCTAGCGAACTTTGCTATTCATTATGAGCTATACAACCGCTCACACGTTGCCACAAGCAAGCTGTATTAATTTGCCTCCGGATATCAGCAACGCGCGAGCTATATTGATCGTCTCTACAGATATTATGTCTAGTATGTCTTTATTTCTCTTTTCTTTACTAGCTATTAACTTGTTTTATCAAAATAATATATCAGTTTCTTTCGCTTTCAAGTAAATGTATTAGCAATCATTTTTTATTTCTAACATGACATGTAATTATTATTAGTTTGGAAAATATTTTTCCTCTTGATTTTATCTTTCATGGATTACAGTTAATGACTCATTAGTAGAATATTTCTGATGTCGATTTTTATCTTTGTTATAGTGAGAACCAAACACATTAGCTGAAATAATCCATGTGCGGAAATTGACCGTTCATATGTAATGTTTCGTTACAATATAAAACAATTTTTCTCCACCAAACCATAACCCACTTGTATTCTCTAAATTGCGTAATTCAAAAATAAAATGAACAGATGAATACAACATTTGCGTGGCAGTCAAACAATTATTTCATTTTATTAAGAAAATAATATTTCATTCCCCATTTAATAAGTAAAGTTTGTTACGTTAATAATTTACATGTTTCTAATAAAATGCAAAAGATGTATGCAGGGCCGCTACTAAATACATTTTGAATATCGCTTACCAAAGAACTCCGCAAAACTATAATTTAGCTATGTAATTTTATGTTCAAGCAAAATTAACTAATTAATTTCAAAGTCAAGACTGCCTAAAGCCATAGGTAGATCTATTGTTCTGTATCTTCCGTATCCATAGAAGTTTTGAGAACACATATTAGAATCATGCTATTGTATTATATTTTGGAAAGACGGAAAAAAACAAAATAAGTAATTTTATTCATTCTTCACAAAGAAAGCGGAATCTGACTAGACTTTATAACAGTCACCTACCTTTCCCACACGCCTAATTCTGGCATATTTTTTTGCAATCAATATTGCTGTCTGAATATTGATACACTGCTATGTTTTTATTGTATCTTCAAGGTATTATTTTCTGATTTGTCGAGAAAGATACAGCTTATTTCCTTTTCCAAGTAACACTCTAAAACAAACCCGTTTTACATAGCTGCAAAAACTGAAACCATCAAAAATTTACCAAAACCTTCCTATAATTTAAAATCTGTTTAAAACTCAAAGCTACTTTTGAAGCTCACAGTCTTTCTAGTACTTTCACAGAAACCAATAAGACTGATTCGATGTGGGGACCCATTATCAATTAGAAGTGATGAGTGGGCAAAGCCCTAGTCCCCAGTAGGTAAATTAACCGGCCTAATGCTGGCCCAGAACCGGCTTATTGACATCTACTGATAAAACCTTTGCGAACATTGATAGCTAATTTATTGCCTTTATATTCATTTGCACCTGTCAATTCCTAAAATCAGTGAAAAGCCAGAATAGATTAATTCATATGTACTTCCGCATTTCTCAACAGTACACAATATTAATGTTTTCCTAGCGAGAATAGGCGAGGATAACGAAGGTGTCATCTGTTCATGACAACGCATTATTTGGAATGAGGGGTCAGAGTCTTGCCTTTGAAAGAAGAAACCCTTTAAAATCTGCCTAGTATATACAAGCGACACGTATCTTTCATTATAGCTCTCTTATTGAAAATTGTCCCGTATTTCATATTAAACGTTAAGGTGGCATATATTGGACAAGTGTAAGAGTGCCGGCTATATTTAAGGCTGTTTATTACGTAAAAATTCCAGTACATACAGGGTGTGTTCTGAAAGTAGTAGGACTGATTTTTTTTTTTTTTAGAAAAGTGTATTCATGATAATAGTACAAACGATTGGAATTGTTCGAAGTAGCATCCTTGCACATGCTGCCAACGAGTTTTCCAGTTTTCGTATGCCTCCAGGAATCTCTGGACCGGAATGCTGTTTAGCTCCCTCGTCACGGCCTGTTGAACCGTATGTACCGAGCCGTGATGCTTCCCCTTGAGCGTCGATTTTAATCTCGGGAATAGAAAAAAGTCGCCAAGTCGGGGCTGTAGGAGGGAGGAGGGAGCGTTGCGACATTGTGCTGGGCAAGATACTCCACTACCCTGAACGCTGTATGGCTCGGCGCGTTGTCATGGTGCAGCCGCCAATTGTTGGCGATGGCTGGACGGATCAGCAATCATTCTGATACTAATCCTACGATCACTGTTCAGTAAATTTTGCACTCGCGACACATTTTCGTTGGTCTTGCTGGTCGAAGGGCGTCCGGTGTGGTCGTCGTCTTCCACTCTTTCCCTACCTTCTCGGAACAGCTTATGCCACTCAAAGACACCCGATCTAGCCATGGCAGCATCACCGTAGGCCTCCTTAATCATGTCGTGCGTCTCTTTGCCCGTTTTACCAAGCTTTACACAAAATTGTATTGCGTATCGCTGCTCCAGTAAACGCTCCATGATTCTCCGTGACGAGGCGTTTCGACAGGGGTTCACAGTACAAGCGACCTGCTCTCTTCAACGTCCGAGAGCCGACTGCCGCTGTTTCCCAGCGTTCCCAATATTCTCCTCCACCGATCGTGCGCGCGCAGACCGCCTCTCGTCCGCCCATTCACTCAGGAAAAAGCCAGTCCTACTACTTTCAGAACAAACCTTGTATTATATTTCAAAATTCGTATCTCGAGGATATCGAAAGTATCACCAATCTCTCTGCCAAGGGAGCACTGTGATTAAATATTTATTCATTGAGATAGAACGGATACAGTTTACAACTTCTAAGGTAATATTACAGTAAATCATACAGTGCTGAATTTCGGATGAAGAGCAATTTTTCCATTTGCATAGAATAGCGTGAAGTTGAGCATGTATATTTGTACTATCATATTCTAGTACCAAAGACAAGTTGAATCAAAAGTTTTGTCAATGATATTTCAGTAAGTTACAAGTAAACACTATCAAGTACTTTAACCCCCCTGCAAAGATAACCTAATTTGCACACTGCAGATAGCACAGTAAACTTGCAACAAGTTTGGCATGGCAAGATTAGCATTGTAAGGCTTCAAATTTGCTACAATCTTGCAGCGAACTTGCTAGTTGACGGATGCCAAATTTGCTATAAACTTTGCACGCCAAACCTTCTACAAACCTTGTTTTTAAAAACGTTGGTAGACCAACATCGTGCCTGGCGATAATATACTTCAGTTTGCAGTGTGATTCGAACTCAATCTTGAGATTTGGTTTTTCTGTTACTCTAAGGGCTGCTTTCCTTGAAAGCTTGCGATTTGCGTGAATAGCTAATTCAAACACGTGTTACACTTAGAACATGCAATAAAAGACGTGATTCAGTTGGCTCCATACTCAAATAACAGACATCGCAAACTTTCATGAAAATCAGCTCTTACGATTACTCCACGGGTTTTTCTGTTGGTCGAAGTACAATTTACTAGTCCATTTAAGTTACGAAAACAGTTTCTGGTGTAGACTTTAACTCCAAACTGGGGATGCTTATTGATCCTGTATTAGAGTTATGTTGAAAGCTGATTCGTGATTTTTCAGAAGTGAGTGACCTCAAGAGCAACATATCCTTGTTGTTGACTGTACATGCAACAGTATATGTTTACTGTACTGTTTGGGTCGATGACATTTATCAAACTGACTGCCAATTTTCGAGCTAGTACGCTAGTTTAAACCTAGTTTAAACTAGCCTCGACTCTGGAACGCCGGGGTTAAAAATATACTTTTAAAACCTCGTTTTCTTCATAGACTTATAAATATTACCTTCCATTTGCATTTTTGAACATTTTACAAAATTATCAAAACTGTGTGCATTTCCCGAAAACAAGTTAAATAATTCACGACTCTTTCGGGAATAAAGTATTTCCGACTTATTTCTGTTAAGGTTGCTGTCAACCGAAATGAATTGCCTGGTTAATTAAAAAAACACCTAACCTAACTTTCTAACCTTACATAACCAATGGTTAGTGTTTTATACAGTTTGAAAATGCGTATACTGTACTCTATGTACACTCTATTCCAAAAAGGTTGACTGCTTTGATTACAGCTGTTTTTAGCTGAAAATTCTAACTTCGGGTATGTTCGGAAACAGTAAATAAAAGATTTCAGACTCGAGCCCCAAAGTGTAGGGTGAACTTTCGCGATTAGCAAAAATTTGTGCAGATGTGTTTTCCTTCTTTTAGGTGCAATAAGATATAATAAAATGTGATTAAGTGTAATGATACAGTATTTCCAAACTATGCATACATGTGACACGTGCTGGTTTTGTCACGTACACGTTTCCATACGTAAAAGAACATTTACAATGAAAGGAAAGACAGCAAACATAGTTCTCGCATCCATAGTAGAATGAACAAGACAAAGGACAAAAAACAAATAGCATTTTCAACGGATGTTAATGTCATTGTTTTGGAACACCTAAAATGCATGTTTATTAAGAAGCAGTTCTGTAAAGATGTTCGTGTTAGCTCAGTGGTAGTCTCACGTGCTAATGGTTGCAGTGAGTGGACGTGTGGAAGGCGAGCTCTTCACCTGCAAGCGATAGCGAGCGCGGATAGAAGATTTCAGTGGTGTGTTATTCTGGTAATATAGGTCATTTCTAAAACACACAAACCAACTCTGAATTCCACGTGTAAATTCGATTCAAATTGACATGCATTGCCAAATGATTATGCCAATGTTTTGCGAAACTAGTATCAGAATTAGTGGTTCAGAAAACGATAGAAAAATGTGCAGGTGTTATCAAATACCCAATGAATGGTAATATTTATACGTTAATAGTCGAGAATGTGAGCGATGAAAATGTACTATTAGTCATTTCTACAGTGCCATAGAAATTGCCGATGAACAAATTAGTGAATTTATTTCACAAAGTGGAATAGTTGAACGAGTAACAAGAGGTAAATATTCTGATCAACACATATTCGAAAACTTATATAACGGCAAAGAATTAAGCGGCTATAAACATTTTTTCCGGTGCTTAACCACAGTGTAACACTTGTGGGTCAAATCAGCACTATGGTTTTCAATGCATAGGACATAAACGTGAAAATTCAGTATTAACTCATAGTGAAAAAAATAGTAAACCAAACAGAACCACCAGTGGTATCCAATTTTCAGGAATTTCCAAAATCGTGCGCAACAGACCTTGGAAGGAAAGAAAACAGAAGATAGAGTGCAGACGAATCGATCGTCCACGGTTGATAACACGGATCTATATAAAACAAAGAAGAACGTTGAGTGGAGAAGGAAAAATATACGACTCAGGTAATAATTCCGGATGTAACAGATTGTGTGCTACTTCCATCACAAAAGGTAATAGAAATTTATGTTGGCAGCATTAGTGAATACGTATCTACACTTGAATCTACAAATGTTTCAAAAGATGAACAAATAAACGAAGAAGTATCGCTGGAAAAAACTAATAATACAGAAAAAAGAATCGTGAATCAGAGTACGATTCCAACATTAACTCAGTGACTGATTCTGGGACAACTACTCAAAAACTTCTAAAAATAAACATAAAGATTGTTTGACAAAAGGAAAAGAAAAACAGAAAAAAACTGGCATAAAAGTTAGTGGCATTAAGAAGAGCGCTATCTCGAGTTCAAAGTCAGAAATAAAGACTACAGTGCCCATTTCTTATTTTTATTTTGGTTGTTATACTTATGCATAAAAAGTTGCCAATATGTATGCGGTTATTAAATGTACATCGTTAATATTAAGTGTATTCTTGATTGTATGGAGCGTTCGGGGAAAGCAAACGATTATATTTCCAGAGCGAAAGTATGTATTTTCATACTATGAACATATATCCTTGGGACGTTCAATATTGCTTCCACATCCACAATAAAATTAAGTTCCTTACAATATTTTCTTTCAAATCAGAATGCATATATGTTGATGATACAAGAAAGTGATGGAACTGAAATTAAATTTCTAATTCTAATTATATAAATTATTGTTTCCAAATGAAACGAAAGGTATCGCACTTCTCTCGAGACAATATCTGCCTATTACTAATATTAATAAACATACAAGCGGAAGGATCTTAATATGTATATTAAATAATATAGCTATAATGTGTACATACACTCCATCTGGTAACAACAACAGACGTGCCAGATCTCATTATTTAAATCATATTCTTGCGTATGAGATACAGAAGTATCTTAATAAGGTGGTGATTCACTTTCCTATTGCGCGGGTGATTTCAAAGCAAATAGGGAAGTGAATGATTCCACTTCGAGGTCTAACTAAGTTAAGCGGGTAATGAACCCTTTCAGGACAAGTTTTACAGTTATAATTTTTAACTCAAATACAGTTTAAATGTATTGATCAAATGAGAATGTTACACGATCTCCATTCTTTCTTCTAGTGATTTCTACCCATTACTTTTATCAACATACACTATTTAAGAGTAAATCACGTATTTTTTCGAACATTGCTTTTGTATCAGTAATGGACACGGAAAAGACTGGATGTACCAGTAATGGATACCCAGTAATGAATATACTGTATACCTGAAAATAATTTAAATAATCATTGCTCAATCAGCCGTATTATGGATTCGCTCCTACCTCTTTAATCCTGAACGATTTGTTATGTCTCATAATTAATCCTCCTCTGTAACCCCAATCTCATGCGGTGTCCCTCAAGGCAGTGTTTTAGGTCCTCTTTTGTTTGCTCTCTAAATCAATGACATATCTGATGCCTTAACGTACTGCCGTTATCATCTCTATGCCGATGACCTTCAAATTTATCTCTCAACCTCGCCATCGTAGTTGCATCAAGCAATAAATAAAGCGAAGCATGATTTAGATAGTTTAGGGAGATGGTCACTAAGACATGGCATGAGCATCAACCCAAGAAAATCCCAAGCTACGCTCTTAGCATCTAAGCATATTCGTGGCAATATTGACTGTGAAACGTTACCCCCTTAATTATAGATACCGCAAAATTGTTCCAACGCACAGTCAAAGATCTGGGTTTAATACTGGATCATAATTTATCCTGGATAGATCATGTTAACCACATAAGTAGCAAAGCTTTTGTATCTTTGTATTCATTACGTCGCATAAAAATATTATTACCAATGCCGGTTCGAATATCTCTCTCTAGGATGTTGGTACTATCACACCTGGACTATGGGGATGTAGTTTACTCTGACCTTACGAATGAGTTAGCCAGACGACTGCAACATGTCCAAAATGCTTGCGTTCGTTTTATCTTTGACCTAAGATACTTTGATCATCTTTCGCCTTACTTTAATAAATTAGGATGGCTCGCCGTAAGTCCCACAAACTTATGCTCCTATACAAAGTGCTCAAAAACAATGATCCTGTTTATCTTTTCTCATGCTTCCGGCAATTATGCGATTTTCATAAATTTAACACAAGATCTCGCAAAACTACTCTCCTTTCAATTCCGCGGCATAAATCAAACTTTTTTGCTAAATCTTTCACAGTCTCCTCTTGTAATCTTTGGAACAGTCTTCCTCACTCAGTCAGGAACATGGATTCACTGGCAATGTACCGGAAAAGTATTGAGACACTGTTTAATAATGAGATGCTCCACCAGACAATGAATTGAACAAGGTTTGCTTCAGGATTTTATACACAACATTAGAACTACCTCTTTTTTTCCTCCTATTACAATAATATTACAAAGTAGAGAACTGCGATATATATATAGGTGTGTGTGTGTGTTGTAGTTGTGATGTACTAGGTTTATTGCTTCTGCTATGTGTTATGATTATATTATTTGTACTAAAAAAGAGCGTGTGCTCTGTATATTTATGGTTGAGTGGAAGAAAAGGTTTTGTGACCTTAACTCCGCCATAATGAATAAGACGAAAAAATAAATAAAAATAATTGCTGAAATTTTGAATATAAGTAGTAAACACTATTATACGTTTAATGCTGTTCTTCAATTATCTGATTGTTTCATGAAATTCCACTGAGTGATAATTCCGAAGGATCTGGGTTCAAAATCAGCTATCGACCATTCTTACTGAAGTTTTAACGTTTGTTTTCACTCAGTCATAAGAGGCAAATGTCGTAATAGGGCCTTCACTTAGACTTGTCCGACTCCTTCCCGCTTCCTTTCCCCTGTACTATCCCGACCTGAGTCATAGATTCCTTGTGGTCATAAAAATGCAAATTCTAACTTGCCATGAATAGTGTCAAATATCAAAACAAGTCATTTCGTTAACGGGCATCCCCGCGTTTATCATTTAGAAAAATGGTACCAAAAATTTTCTAGACAAACTTATGTTCATGAAGAGTAAATAATCTTTCCCAAGTTGAAATGAAACAACTAACAGAATTATGATTTCGCCCTTGGTATAAGATAAAATAAATTTTATGGGCGGTAACAGCACTATGGCTTATGCCCGTCCCGATACGGGGGAAGCCCCTTATCTTTGTCACGTCTAAAAATAGCTGTTAACTAAAATAATAAAAGCATATAAAAGATGAAGATATAAGCTCATCAGGAAAATAAAATCGTAGTAAAAACTAAAGATGTAAATGGTCTTTAGCATAAAAGGTAAAAATGTGAAGGCTGTAAATAGGCCTTCACAAAAATAAAATAATACTACATAAAACATAACAGCTATGTGACATAATCATCTCAGAGAGACGGAGATAATCCTGTCTCACGGACATAACTAAAAACTCTCCGCAACATACCTGGTTCATCCCCTAACAATGACGCCATGTCATTGGGGATGTTATAACGTTGTCTGAGATGATTATATCCTGGACAATCTAAAACCACGTGACGAATACTTAAAACCACATTGCAATTATTACAACGTGGTGGATCCAATCGTCGTAACAGATATCCGTGTGTTAGGCGACTGTGTCCTATACGTAGACGACATAAAAGGACTTCTTCTCGCCTACTATCTCGGCAAGATGATTTCCGTGGAGCAACTGTTAATTTAATTTCTTTCAATTTATTCGCAGCTACGTCATCCCAACGTCGCTGCCATTCATTCCGTGTAATTTGCTTATAATATATCATCATGTCCTGAAATGGGACTTGATGTATATCAATGTTAGCTCCTAAAGAGGCCTCACGAGCAGCTTCGTCTGCCAATTCATTGCCATAGATACCAACATGACTTGGTATCCACGAAAAGACAACCTCACCACCGCCAGAGCAGATGGCGTGTGTCTTACAGAGAATATCTTGCACGAGCGGAAGTTTCGAATACATATTGTCGAGGCTTTGAACAACACTCTTCGAATCTGTACAAACAAGGATGCGGTTGAAACCATGAACAAGACTAAAATCCAAAGCCTTTAAAAGAGCATATAGCTCAGCAGTAAAAATACTGGCTTTGGGGTTAAGACAAAATTGACGGGCTTCCCCTTCTACAACAAACGCACATCCAACAGATTCATCTGTTTTGGATCCATCGGTAAAAACTAATAAAAAACGTGGGTACTGACTCTGCAACGCAAGGAAACGTTGCTGGAATTCAATCATGGAGGTCTCCGATTTCTTGAAATGTGACAAAGAAAGATCAATCCGTGGGCGGGCAAGTGTCCACGGCGGACGGAGACTAAAACGGACAGGACAGACAGTTGGGCGGTCTGCATTCAGATTCTCCAACAACTCTGAAGCTCGGATGCCAAGTGGTCGGGTAGCGTGACCACGGCGTTCATAGAGGGCTCGTTGGACTGGGTATACCACGAAGTTATGTGCTGGGTTGCTTGCCAAAGATGAGATCTTAGCAAGATAGCTCAGCACATAGTACATCCTATGAATCGCGAGCGGTGGTTCACCGGCATCAACACAAAGACTGGTCACAGGACTTGTGCGATACGCGCCAGTGGAGAGTCGAATTCCAGCATGATGGACACTATCCAGCGTATGTAACGCTGAAAAGCGTGCAGAGGAATAAGCGTGACAACCATAAGTAAGCTTGGATAAAATGAGTGCGCGATAAAGGCGCAACAAGTTTGTACGATCAGTACCCCAAGTGGGATGACTTAAAACACGTAATAAATTCAGAGCTCTCGTACAGGAAATTTTAATTTGGCGAAGGTGACTACGCCAATTTAACTTGGTATCAAATAATAAACCGAGGTATCGTACCTCCTGGACGAACTGGAGTTATCTGTCTCCAAGATAGAGATCTGGGTCCACGAAACAAGTTCGTTTACGGCAGAAGTGGACACAGACTGTCTTCGTTGGTGAAAAACGAAAACCAGTCTGGTGTGACCAGTCAACAAGACGGTTAAGCGTCAACTGGATCTGCCGGGCTGCGAGGTTGATATTCGCAGACTTACAGACAATCGTCAAGTCGTCAACATATAAAAGACCTTGCACAGGGGGGCGAATACAAGCCATAACACTATTCACTGCAATAGCGAACAGTGTTACGCTCAGCACACTCCCTTGAGGTACGCCATTCTCCTGTAAATAACGCTCTGAGAAACGATCACCAACACGCACACGAAAATAGCGATCGCTAATAAAATTTGTTATAAAATGGGCCATGTGGCCCCTTATGCCCCAATCATGAAGCTGGCGTAGTATGCCATATCTCCAGGTGGTATCATAGGCCTTCTCTAAATCGAAGAACACAGTAAGAACGTGTTCATTCCGGAGAAATGCATTCTGAACAAGAGACTCTAACCTGACAAGATGGTCGACAGTTGAGCGATATTGGCGAAACCCACACTGATCATTGGAAAGCAAGTTGTTATGCTCCAAGTACCACATTAGGCGTCGGTTTATCATTCTCTCAAACAGCTTGCATACGCAGCTAGTGAGAGCAATGGGCCGGTAACTGGTGGGGTTTAGTTTATCTTTGTCAGGTTTCAGAATGGGAATGACAATAGCTTCTCGCCAAATAGGAGGGAAGCTATCAGTCCTCCAGATCTGATTATAAAGATTTAGCAAGAAGACCTTTCCTTGGGAGGGAAGGTGTCGCAGCATTTCATAATGAATATCATCCAGTCCAGGGGATGTGTTTCTAACATCCCGCAAGGCAGTTTCAAGTTCCCACTCCGTGAAAGAGACATTATAGCATTCAAAATTATTCGAGGGGAAGCGTAGAGGTATTATCTCTGCCAGTCGTTTAATGTTGACAAAATTAGCACTATAGTGCTGGGAGCTGGATATTGCTGCGAAGGCTGCTCCAAGAAGATTAGCTATCTCTTCTGGGTCAGTATGCAAGACATTGTTGTGCTTCAGAGCAGTCAATGGCTCGGAGCGACAGTTGCCTTGCAAACGTCTGACCCGTTCCCACACGTCTCGGATTGGCGTTTGTGAATTGATGGAAGATACGTATTCACGAAAAGATGTACGCCGAGTTTGTTTCATGAGACGTCGAATATAAGCTTGTGACTGTCGAACTGCATTCAAATTTGCCGCTGTAGGATATCGGTTGAACACACGTAGGGCGCGACTGCGCCGTCGGCGTGCTACCTCGAGCTCATTGTTCCACCAGGGAACAGAACGCCGACGTGGCGTTCGGCCAGACTGTGGGATGGAGCATCTGGCAGCTCGTAAAATTTCACGGTTTAAGTACTCAACCGAATCATTCAGGGGCAAATCTCCTTGATTAACTAGTTGGACACGAGTGGCGTATTTAGTCCAGTCAGCACGCTTCAGATGCCAATGCGGTAATTTACGTGGTGCTTGATAAAGGTTTAAAAAGTCTAAAATTACTGGGAAGTGGTCACTACCACATAGATCGTCATGTACACGCCATGCCAGCATGGGTGCAACAACTACACTGCAGAGAGACAGATCTATCGCGGAGTATGTGCCACTTGCCAAACTAAAATGTGTGTGAGCACCAGTATTTAATAAAACTAAGTTGGAGGCGTCAATAAACGATTCAACGATTCAACCGCGGACATCTGTACGAACACTACCCCAAATACCATTATATGAATTAAATTCTCCAACTAAAATTACAGGTTGGGGTAACTGTTGCAAAAGGTTCTGGAGGTCAAGGAGCGTAAAGTCTTGTTCCCTTGTTATGTACAAATTCAGGATTGTGATATGCTGTTCAAGGTGGACGCGAACAGCAACCGCCTGTAGGTTCGTAGTAATGTGGACAGGTGTTGAATACAGTGTGTCAACAACACCAATTGCAACACCGCCACATGCACGACCATCAGTTGGAAAATCTGTGCGATAGAGGGTATAGTGCTTTAAGATCACAGATTCAGTGGTTTTAAACTTGGTTTCCTGAAAGCAAACTACAACAGGGGAAAGATCTGATAACAAGACTTGCAGTTCTTCATAGTGGGAATGAAATCCGTTAAGATTCCATTGGAGCATAGCCATTGGGATGAAGATTAAGAAAAATATTACCTTTTAAGTCTAGGTTTATTAAATTTCCCTCCCTTTCCGACTACAGTATACTCCGAGTCCATCAGATCGTCCTCAATCATATCTGATTTGAGGGATGAACTCGGCGCAGTAAGGGCAGGTGGAGAATTTTGATGTGCTAGCTGAGTAGCAAGCACAGTAGTCAGACGTTTGATGCTCGTCGCTAGTGGCGACATTCGACCAGTGCGTGTGACTTTACTGGCACGAACAGTAGATACAGCCCGTGGAGACCTGGAAGACTGCACAGGAGACATGTGTCTCTCAGGATGTATCGGCGAAACCTGATAAGGCTGTGAGGCCTGGCGTTGTCTTGGTGATTTATCAGCTTGAGGTCTCTCAGTCTGAGTTGTTACATCGACTGTCTGGGTGCCAACCGAGACAGTTTTAACTTGTAGTCTAGCAGCTACAGTGGAAAACGCACCAGATGGAAGGGTGCGTTGAGACTCTCGTACTCGACGTTTTGCATCACCAGCAGAAATTTTCTCTATCACCATGAGCTCACGAATTCGTTTTTCCTCTTTGAATACCGAACAGTCACGCGACCAGGCCGTATGCTCACCCTTGCAGTTAACACACTGAGGCTTCAGTGACGTGCAAGGATCCGCACCATGGCTGCTGGTACCGCATATTG
>JAGDQP010001969.1:63432-112026 GCA_022664845.1 Lepisma saccharinum
CAGTAAAAGAGGAGATGAAATAATGAGTCATCAATGGATGAAAAATGAGGTGAAAGTGAAACTCCTCTCTACTGGTCCTCCTTTCAAGCAGCGGAGGTGTTTAGCTGCGAGGGCTGATTGCAGCCAGCAAAAGCCAGCTGGACGATGGGGTCGCCAGTTCCCTACGCCATTTATGGCTGATTGCAACCAGCAGAAGACGGCTGGACGATGGGTCGCCAATTCCCTACGCCGTATACGAGCAGCGATGGTCTGCTGCTCGGGCTTTGTGATGGTGTCATCCCGTTGCGGTCCGGAAACCTGCGATGAGGTCGCCAATCCCCTACGCATGTGGGAAGTAAAAATTCTCAACAGAGAATCACTCTGGCCCTGCTGTTGGACTTCCCATAAGCAGCAACGGTGTTAAGAGCTGCCAGGGCTGATTGCAGCCAGTAAAACTGACTGGGCGATGGGGGCGCCACTTCCCGACGCCGGGTTCGCCCTTGGTGTTGCGGAGAGTGTTCATGATTTCAATTTCACCTGAGAGCTATTGAACGGAGTGGTTCCGAGAACACTTTACCAAAACTGTAAGTTTTGTTCTTAAAAGCTCACCAGCTCGCTTAGGACGTTAATAACAACTCAATCAATCAAGGATTTTGATTTCAGCCTACTAATGAATAGTGCGAGTTCATAAATGGACAAAAACTGACTTTGCCGTACCAGTAATGAACATCCTCTGCTTTACACAACAGATTCAAGTTATAATTGTCTTGGTCATTTAAATACTCGAAACCAAGACATTTCGTAACACATAATAGTGCAGAACAACAAAAGTAATCGTTATTGCAGTTTCATAAAAAAACCAAAAAAAAAAAAGAAACGAAAGCTCTCACCTTAATCACTTGCTTAACAGAATGCATGGAAGAGTAAGTGAAACCATGGACCTAACTTCATCATGTCACAAATATAAGATGGAAGCAATGGCAAGCGAATAATATTGAGTGGCATCTATCATACTATATTAAATTTTCCCATTTAGTTGAAATGATTACCGCCCTTAGGAAAATCGTATTTTAAAATTTTTCTCTTCAAGTGTCCATTACTGGTGCGTTTACCTTATATTGTCGAACTGCGCTAGGTGATTGATGAATTTAAGCTAATAACATTTGGCAAGTTTTTAATTCTGGAAACTATGAACTAAGTTTCTTTAATTCAAGCCTCTCACGACAAACATTAAGCGTCTGACTATTGGCTGTTCAATTAGCTGAAGAAGAGTCTCCACATACAATCGTTCAACCAAGTTCTTCTTTAATCTCAGACATGATTGAGAATATTCTGATAGATACGGATTGGAATCACTTGGGTAGGAAAGGGAAATGTATATTTAAACTTAGCCGATGATATTTTTCTTGATCTTCATCCTGTTTTACAGAGAGTTTTTATGATCGCCGTCTATTTGAGATGATTATACCCTTTAGCTGTTAAGTTTTATGTTATATTATTGTTTTATCTTGT
Organism: Lepisma saccharinum; assembly: GCA_022664845.1. Lineage (NCBI taxonomy): Eukaryota > Metazoa > Arthropoda > Insecta > Zygentoma > Lepismatidae > Lepisma > Lepisma saccharinum. The sequence goes on from JAGDQP010001969.1 coordinate 64,924, forward strand.
GAAGGCTCATTTACAGCCTTCCTGCTTTTAACTTGTTATACTAAAGACTCTACACATCTTTTGTTTTTATTAATCGTTATACTGGTCATTTACACAAGTAAGCTGTTTCTGATAACCTTTTACATATTCAGCTTTTATATGATTTTATCCACTTAACAGGTAAATTTTGACGTGACACAAATAAGGAGATTCCCCCATATCGGGACGTAAGCCATAGTGCTGTTACCGCCCATAAAAGTCATTATATCCTTATCCTTAGCCAAAGTTTTTTTACTACTTTTGTATCATCTTGTACCGCCAGCAAGAAGTTTTGTACCACGTCTATTATCGAATAATGGACGATTCAGAGTGGGGGAACAAGTTGATGTTCCTCCACCTTAACGAATTTTCCCGAAATTAGTGTCAAAGTTTCGTACTAGTTTTGTATCATTTTGTACTAACAATACCACGCCCATTAGGCAGTAATGGAAGATTCAATGTTCGTTCCCACCATTAAATTGCTTGCCCCTTTAACCAATTTTCTTGATAATAGTATCAACATTTTGTACTAGTTTTGGGTCCCAAATTAACCACCAATAATAAGTTTTGGGGCGAGTCCAAATCGTCCAAAAGGAAAATCGTCCAAGGGAAAATCATCCAAAGGGAAAACTGTCCAAGGGAAATTCATCCAAAAGGTAAAGCATCCAAAAGGAAAACCGCCCAAGGAAAAATCGTCCAAAGGGAAAACCGTCCAAGGGAAGACCGTCCAAATTATTTGCAAAGGTACTTCAACGGGAAAATCATCCAAATCTGATAAACATTAATTTATAATTAATTATTCATGTAAACGGAACGGGAAAAGCGTCCAAAGGGAAAACCGTTCAAGGAAAAATGATCCAAAGGGAAAAGCATCCAAAGGAAAATCGTCCAAAGGGAAAAGCATCCAAATGGAAAAGCATCCAAAGGGAAAAATCGTCCAAAAGTGCCAAATATAATGACAAGATTGTCTCAGTGAAAGTCCAGGAAGTGCGTCAGTATCTCTGACGTCACCACCTAATACGTCATAAAGGATCAAGAGAAATGAAAATCGTCATTATGATAAGGGTTCGTCAACATACAGCGCATAACTAAAGAATTTACTGGCCTCGATGTAAATGGCGTTTTAGTTCCCTTAAGTGAAAGCGTAAACGACCTTGATCTATATATAAACAAACATTTAACCTGGACAGAACATGTGAACAACCTTTGCAGAAAAACGTATGGCGCATTACATTCTCTTCGCCGCTTAAAAAATTTTCTCCCCGAATCCATCAAAGCCACTTTAGTGCAATCCCTTGTAATATCACAAGTGGATTACTGTGATGCTGCTTACATAGACCTTACTGAGGACCTAGCAAAACGCTTACAACGCATCCAGAATGCCTGTGTCCGCTTCGTCTTTAACGCAAAGTACTTCGACCATTTATCACACTATTATAATAAATTGGGCTGGTTTGATCTTCGCACGAGACGCCGTCAACATGCTCTAAATTTACTTTATAAATTAGTCACAACGAAAAAACCGTCATACTTATCATCCAGGTTCAAATTTCTCAGTGACACTCACTCTTTAAACACCCGCTCTAAAGAGAACACGGTACTCTCAGTGCCAAATCATAAATCAGAGTACTACTCAAAATCTTTCACTCTGTATACTACTAGAGCTTGGAACGAAATCCCTGCACACATCAGGGACTCAGGTTCTCTATTAACATTTAGACGAAAACTTAATTGCTTTTTATCCCAGTCACAATTTCCTGTGACTCACTAGACACACGAATGTACAGATCAACACGAAACTACATTATATATCATTATTATTATTATTACTATTTACTCTCTAGTTAGTATTTTTTCTCTCTTTTAGTAATCACATTATGATTGTAATATTATATATTTCTTCATTTTTAATTGTAGTTGCTATAGTGTGAATTTTCGTGTCCATTTTTTGTTTGTTTTGTAGTGTTTAATAATACATTTTGTAATGTTTAATTATTTATATAATATAAATTTGATGTAGAATGTTTAAATGGTTGAGTGGAAGAAAAGGTTATGCCTTAACTCCGCCATTCAAAATAAGAATACATGAAATGAAATTAACAGCCTGCGGTGTTATCAAGGCAAGACAGTAACAACAACAACAAAAGAATGTGCGGCGGTGTTTTAAGAACCAAGAGATGTTACCAGTATGTGTGTAACAAGCACATGTAATATTAATAGCTCATAAGATATAGCTGTGAGAAATTATAAATTAACCTTCTGAATCAGGATCTAGGCATGTTTCGTATGTGTTATTTCACTGCTATAAATACACATGGTAATCTGGGAGTGTAACACGTCTCCAAACAATTCCTCCAAGTTTGTAGTTACAGAAAATCATTGTTACTCGTGTGATTACCAAAAACACAAGTCACAACGGAGCATAAACGCACATTATGCAAAATGTTAAAGAATTCAAAGGATATACGTGACGAATAAACAAAAAATGACATCGTGTCTCATTGAATTATTTGCAAGGCAATGCGTGGTATAGAGCGTATATATGGGTCGCCAGCTGGCGACCATAAAATAAAATACACACGTGGTGAGCCATATATGCCTAAAGGCAATATAATACAACGCTAAAAACAGTGTTTTCCGTAACAAAGTACAAGGCAATAACTTGTACACTTGGATAATACAGAACTTTAGATGTGATCAACCATATTTCTAAAATTTACAGGAGAAATTATATGGAATTTACAGGAATTTTGTTAGTGGTATTCATAATCTGAAGAGAAATAAGAGATTCAGTCATATACACTAGAACCTCGTTTATCCGGAACGATTTTAAAAAATATATATATTCTCTTTGTTTCATAATTCCTGTACACCGTCTAGAAGTGAACGCGTCTATTTAATTATCGACAATGATCCTGTACAACAATACGACGCCGAAAAGTTCCTGACAATTGTAATTGATTCGTCATATGCAGAAAGTGATATGTAGGGTTGCCAGGTTTCTAGTGTGTCAATACGGGGTAGAGCATGACAGTTAACTAAAGAAATGTCGTCGTCCGGATGGCTATGTAATTTTCACAACACCAAGAAAATAAAGATAGAAATAACTCAAGGAAACATTCAGAAGTTTAGGCTATTAATGAATTTTAAGCATACGGGTATAAATTATGATAAACAACAAACTACTATATATTTAAATTTTATACATTAGATATTTTACTTTTTTAACATTAAAACCCATAATATTTTACTTCTTTTTTGGCATTTCCGAGTAATGCTGCATCTCCCTTAATCAGGTCATGAGATTTCTGACAGCTATGAACAAAATTAAGTGAAACTTGAATTTTTTATGTTATCAGAATTGCTTATTTATTCCTGTCATTTTTTCATTTGTTTTAAGAATCGAAATCACTGTCTAAGCAAATGCGGTTAAACCAGGAATGCTCTGAAAACAAGATATCAACGTATATATTTGGAATTTGGAATTGCATTTAAATTAAGTCTAGAGGAAACAATTGTTTATTTTGAGTTCATATCATATAGTTTTTCTTATTGAAAGTAAATTCTTTATAAAAATCAACCCAATTAAAAGCTTAGCAAATGTCAGAGAGTTGCAAAGCATTAATGACTTCTTCAAAACTAGAAGATTAATTAGTATCTTTCAAATGTAAAGCTTAGTTTCTGAAAAGTAGTAGCATCACTCTAGTCATAAAATTGATCAATGATGTTGATGGAAGCATCTGACAAAACCGGCTAAGGAAGTCAAATTTCACAGAATTGAGTGAAGTGTAGAATGGGGTTACTACATAGTTGTAATCACGGCAGAAGCGAAATATTTAAATCTCTGCGTAAACTAAGAAGTTCCTATATGAAAATTCATACCACATTTAGACTTCAGCAACAAGTGCTGGGCATAGTGTCCATTCTGGCCTGACCTCCACTCCACCTCCGCTCCAGCTCTGATCTGCCTCTCCACCTCCACTCCACCCTCCAGCATGGAGTTCGTCCTCCACCTCCACTCCACATCACCCGCCAGCATGGAGTTCGCCCTCCACCTCCACTCCAGCTCTGATCTGGCCATCCACCTCCACTCCACATCACCCTCCAGGTTGGAGGGTGATGGGGAATTATGTAGAGGGGTGACCTCCTGAGGGATGGACACCTTTGGTGCTGGGACACCCTATACAACCACTATGTATGTCTGTCGACAGCTTTCAACTCAGGAACAGAGTTGGATTAAGATGACTCTAAAGGGGCTGCAGCTCAAGACCTCCACTCGTTCAGGAGCCTCGCCAAAGGTAAATAAGTTGCTTTTACAAAATACAGGGAATGAATAACAGGGACCCTAACGGAGTCTTTAGCTCAGGGTTACACTCAATAGCTTAATCTAGCACTGCTCGGGTATTATCAGGGCTACGAAGGTATTTCAGCTATCGTTGGAAAGATATCGTAAAGATGAGTTCAAACTCATATAGATAATCCAGATTGGATCAGTGATTTCAGACATGGAAGGGGGGCGGATGGAATCACGTCCACCTAGTTACTTTCAACTAAGGAACTATTAGGTCTACGAAAGTGCTTGAGCTCTTGTTGGGAAGGTACTGTATCAACGAGGCAAGTGCAAACGTGTATATATCATCCAGAGTGCATCAGGGTGCAGATATAGGGTCAATTCAGTTTAACCCAATTACTTTCAACTCAGTAACTACTAAAGCACCGAAAGTGGTTGAGGTGTCGTTGGATATGTATCGTGGGACAAATTCAAACTCGTATAGATCATTTAGATTGTATGAGTGTTTTCCAAGCTATGGTGGTATCTTCCAACTCAGGAGCTACTACGGCTTCAGCCTTAGATGCCGAAAGGCCATAAATAAATTTCAAATTTCAGGATCTACTTGAACTACAGAGGTGGTTGTGGTTGAGATGCCGTTAAGGTCTCGGTGAGATGTGTTCAAGCCTGCATAGATCATTCAAATAGAACGCGCATTGCTGAAGCCTGGCAGGTAACAAATATGCATAGTCCTGCAACTGAGCTTCGACTTACTTGTTTCCTTATACGTAGAAATATATGAATTTTTTTAAGAAATAGAATATTAGATTGTCTTCATCTCTTCTAAAGTTCCGGTTGATATTGCAAAAATCTTTCGTATTTCCTATGAAAAAAATGAATAACACAAGAAAGGACCTATACTTGAATTTAAACAATTAAACTTCTTCACGAATGCTTTATAGTCTTTACAGAATCAATCCAGTAGAGGTAAATCTAAATAGAAGAGTGTCAACAGAAGTAATCGACTATCAGCAGAGAGAAAGAATGGGAATGAAAATTTGCAGCGAATTTCTGCATTTATCCATCCCCAAGTTATTCTCCAATACATTTATATTATTGTTGAATGACAACAGAAAATAGTTTGGCATTAAAAAATTGACTACTTTTATGATTTATAATCATATTTTTAATCTACAATATAACATATTAAATAAAATTTACCAGAAGGAAACTAAATGCCACAAGACTCCTTCTAGTATGCAACGTCATCAACAAAAGCATTAAATTAATACTTAGTTCTTCGAGTGACCCTAAGAAACGAGTCTGTTAGCGGCACGCACTATAAACAGCTGCTTTCGGATCTAGCGAACTATAAGCCCGATTGTGATGCTTGAACTTGCATTTGAAAGTTCTTTGTCATACTAAGACACAGGGGTAGAAATGGATCGGTAGGACCTCCATGGGACCCACTAGGGCCATTTGAAAAAATAATAATCAGAATTTCACATTCCTGGTGATAGCACTTACCCCAGACCATATAGGCGGCCGAAGCTTGCGGAACCATAATCTAAGCCTCAGTACCTTTCAAACGTGTATCATACGTCAAAATCGGTGAAGGAGTTCAAAAGTTATGACGTTTTTAGCCCAATCACAGAATTTTCACAAATGATAGAAAAGTACAGTCATTTTGTCTGTCTTTTTGCTTTAGCCCAAAATGGTTGGTACGGGGGGGCGCAATTGTGGGCCTCAACAAGTTAGAGTAAGAAAATGCTTGTTTTGGTGCTAGAAGTTACCGTTTCCAAGGAGTTACAGTTTTTTATTATACAGTCTTACAAAATAAGTGATACCAGTACAAAAAAACCTTCGGGATAATGGGAAGAGTGACGCAAGAATTGTACTCACAAGAGAAGTGATGTCCCCTTTGCGAGTTACTTTCTTTGTGTCACTATGGCGGAAGGATACTAATTCTCTTAATTTTATTACAAAGGAAACACTTTCGCCACAGCGACACAAAGAAAGTAACTCGCAAAATGAATATCACTTCTTTTGTGAGCAGAATTCTTGCGTCACTCTTACCTTCACTCCGAAGGAGTTTTTGTACTGATTATTATCAATATTCATGAAACAACGCTTTTAGTCTCCGTCGAAGCGACAGTGTCGAGAGCCAAGTCTCGGTCGTCTCGAGTAAGTCTTTATGCATAGTGTCTCTATCTTGACTCGATTCCTAGATATTAGTCTCATTCCCGTTACAAATTCGAGATGAGATCGGTACAATGCCTGGTTCGCAATATACGTTAAATATCAGGGACGGCGCTACAAGGGGTTGAAGCCCCCCAAATCTTCCTTAGCCCCCTCTGTAGCCCCCAGTTTGATTAATACAATATAAGGTATTCACAGTTTGAAAACATAATTGAGTGTTAGACTTGTAACTTGTAAGAATAATGAAATCGCAACGTAACTAGTACCAACACAGCGTCTGAGACGATTAATATGTTTCTTGGATTATCAAATTACCTGTTTGAACCATCTCTGATAAAAGTCACTACAAAAACATTTCTCCTGAAGAACAGTGTATATTGTTTCGCTTGTCAGATTTTTCCGGTGGGACTTGACAAGTTAACTGTGTTTTACGGAAAAGGATTTAATAATTGGAAGAAGGCAATAGAAAAACATGCTGGCATCAAGCAGCACGACGAAAGCAGCAGTCGCCGAAATAATATGAAAAAATTGGCGAACTACACACTTATGAAGAGTCGTAACCAAGAGACATCAGTTTTGATCAATATAAGGAATGCTAACAAAACAATAATAGCGGAAAAAAGATTCTATATGTCAACTGTAGCTGAAATGTAACTATTGATGGCGTGTCAAAACATCTCCTTGCGAGGTTCCGATGAAAGTGACAGCAGTAACAACAAAGGAGATTTTTGAGGAAAAAAATCAACATTGCCTAAAATGCAAAATATACGTACCACTCAATTCGAGATGAATTGTTGGTCATTGTGAGTGAAGTGGTTCTTCAAATAATATCAAAAGAACTACATGCTGCTGGTTTTTTTTTGCGATTCTGGCGGATGAAACCAAAGACAGTTATGGTGGTAAATCTTTAAGCCCCTCGTACACCATTCGATAAAGCTTGAACAAGTCGTTGAACAAGAAATTTGATCAAAATGAAGTCACGAATTATTGACTCCACGCAGGAAATCTCTTGAATTTAAGTCTTGTCATCCAATACGTTCCATTTAGAACCTGTCCTATTTTTATTGAATTCAACGCAGTGATCTACCAATCACATCGTTGGTGACTGAACACGTGACTACTGTGCTTCCAGAATGCTAAAAAAATAAAATGTGGACATGGAGCAGGGTTACATTGTGTAAAGCCCTTGTTTTTATGATGCGAAATAAAGATATGATCAGAAAATTAAAATTAAGTATCTCTACAAGAAATTACATCGCATCTTGCTGAAGTAAAGTGTACCTGATGTTTCTTCTGTAGTTTTTGTACAATCAGCATTGCAATAGAAATTGATATAAAGAGTCTACTATAATTCCTTATAAAGTTAGTATTGTATTTAGAAGCAGTAGGATATTAATATTTAAAGTGCCATTGAGTTGCTCATAATTTATGTGGAAAGGTCAAGTTTTTATTTACTGTATGACGGAAGTTCAAAGCTGCTAAACATAGAAGTATCTGGGTACACCTTACTTTACGGCACGAAAAAAATGTAATCTTTTCAAACGCATGTGGAAGTGTTGTAACTTAAAATATAACAAAGTTTCGAGTCATGGAAGTATTAAATTTTAGTGAAGTAGCGAAAAGTACTTGGGACAATTTGGCTGCTTCCGCGTTGGTCAGCGAGCACAATAAACCGTGCATGAAATAGCGACAATTACTTGGAACTACTTGGCTGCTTCCACGTTAGTGAGCGAGCACATTAAACCGTGCATCGCATATAATAAAAAATCTAACATTCTTTAACCCCGTCTTTGCTTATTCAACATTGTGGCTATGATTTTTGTAGCAAATCATATGTCATTTATAATACGACGCAATGCTATTAATATTCCTCCGCACCCCTACAATCTGCATGTAGCTTGTCTAATGAACGCAAATAAATCTATTACGACATGTTTGTTATGTTGATCAACTTAAATGCATATTTAGCGAAATAATAATGACATGCTTTTTCTAACACTTTTCGCGTTGCCCACTGCCGTTATGTGTTCATAGAAGTATCTGCGATGTTTATTTGCAAGAGAATAAGTTGTATAGAGCGTACGTATGGCTTAATAGCTGACGAAATTTCCCGGACATAAAGCAAAGTTTCTCCATCTATCCAAGTAACTATGCTTATGTATTCTCCGTGCACGTACTTTTCTCTCACCCACCAACAATCTCAAAGAAATATTCATGCACCAAAAATAATAAATTGACACAAGATTAGAGTTCTCTTTAAATGACCTCTTTCGTATACACGAAAGTGAATGAAAGAACTTGTAGAAAAAGTGTTGGTACTGGCTGCGATGCATGTTATATGACAGCCAGCTATTGTGCCATATTTTGCCGTATATTGTCTTTATACCACTTACAAATATTTCATACAGGTACTTTGATAATCACCTACCGATGGCTAGCAACTCAAAATCAGCTACGAATAGCCATATTTCATAATTATTTACATAAATATGTACTCAGTACATGCAAATATGACCCCATGTGGAGGAATACTAAATGGTATCACTTCGTGTTATGAATAACATAATTTGCTACTAAAACAGCTGATATATTATTGTTGGGCGAAGAGTGGTGATTTTAAGTGGCTGCAACTCCGAAGCTGGTGGTGCTTTTTGCAAAATTTACAGGAGGAATGATATATTTGTGTGACTTGGAAACATGAGATTGGCATTAAAAGAAGTGAATAATTATTGCTTTGAAGTGGGAACTATATCCTTGTGGCGTAGGGTAAAGAGTCCGTGAAAGTAATGTTCATCGCGAATAAATAAAAAAAAATACCGAACCTGACTTTAACTAACTCCTCTTCGCTCGCTAGAGATACTGTCTGTGTTCTTGTGACAAAATACGTATCATGTATAGCACGAAGTGTCACGATTAGTATGCCTCCACATGACGCTATCTTGATCAACTGGAGTGCGTATTTAACGAAATAATAATAACATATGGATTGTTAGTTGTAGCTAGATGTGTATAGAAGTGCGTGTAACCGGAAATAAATAAAAACTTACTAGAATTGAAAAAAGTTTTGAATAAAGCTATAAAAAGTCGATGTTCGAGGCATCATCAACTACGGAACCCCAGCCGTTATTCAGGTTATTATTTTATTACAAGCGATGCATATCATGTTTAACTTTCACTGCATGTGCCCGCTTTCAACGCAGAAGGAGCAAATCGACTTATGTGCTTTTGGCTCCTTCACTTTCATTTCACACTTCCGCTTAACTAATCGTGTACGAGCACCATCCAAACAGTTTCAATACTACTTGGAAACAACTCTTTAATTATATATATTTATATGAACCTCCTGCGTAGTCTAGTCGGTATCGCGCTCGACTTCAGTGCGAGCGGTTCCGGGTTCGATTCCCGGTGGAGTCACAAATACTTCGGTGGTGACCTAGCATCGTCATGAAATTGGGGAGCTGTTGTGAATAAAGACAGTGGCGATCACAGTTAAGAGCTTAGGCTCTCCATTCCCAACACGTCTGGTCAGTGTGGGAGCAGTAGACCAACTCCTCCCTCCGGGGAGAGGCTTCATTCAGTAGTGGATGAATATGGCTGTGATTTATTTATCACCATATTAATTGAGGGTGGTTTTCGTGTCAGGAGATGATGAAAGAAGAAACTACATAGACATTTTCAGACACTTCTGACACGAGAATCTCTGCATTAGACATATTTCCAAAGAAATCTACCTAACATGCAAACTAATCCCCCCCCCTAAATTCCCCCTCCGCCATAAATTTATATTGCCGTTGTTTTTCTTGACCTGATGATGTTTTCATTCGATTCAGCGTACCAAGAAACCTATAAATCGACACCGCACACGCCTATTTCACGCAACAATGGAATTCAAGTACTTTCCCTCTACCCCCTCAAAAACACCCTTCCCCCTAGAACTTTTATGCCTATTCGGTTTTGTTAACCTCATTACTAAGGTAATTTATTACTAAAGTTTCACGAATGCAGGAATTTTTCCATTTTGGGTCTATTTTTGGCTTATTTTACTTGCACTAAAAACGAGCTGAAACGAGTCGCACGGGTGAGCGAAATATCAAACTCGACTCGACTCGAGATTCGACCAAAAAACAGCGACTCGACTCGAAACTCGACTCGAGAAAATTGCCTCTGGCTCGACTCGAATCCGAGCCGAGTCGAATTTTAGCTCGCCTCGTGTCCATCCCTTCATAAAATGTACCATCAATCGCAACAACATTTAAATCCTCTAATACATAAACCACTTTCTTTTCCTTATAATGTATGTGTTTTATTTTAAATATTTCCAGAGTCCAATTTTCTTTGTAGCCTTTTGCAAAATGTCGTTTTGCCTTAGTATTTCGCACCTTCTTTATACTTTTTGTCATAACGCTAGCACTAGGGAGGGGCTTCACCAGTCTATTCTACACTTGGTTAAACGTATCTTGATTCACTAGACCGGGCGGTAATTTATGTGCTGCGTGTGGCTTGGAATTATATCCGTGAACTAGTCGGGGGAGCACATCTATGTAACGGTAGGTCTTCTTCGCTGTAAAATATTTCCACATTCTCTACTTTAAGATGCGATTTAGACGTTCTACGAGGCTTGCCTTAATATCGTTTTTTTGTTGTGAAAAAATGAATGTTACTTTTTGAGAAAGTTTTGAAATGTTTTATTTAGAAACTCTGTACCTTTATCTGTTTGTAGTGGTATTAGTTAACAAGGGGTACATGCAATTATTTTCTCGAATACCTTTATGGTATTTTCACCTGTTTTACTACGGGCAGGCACAGCTCATGCATAGCGACTAAATAAATCGATCACTGTTAAAATATAGCGGCAGCCGTCTTTATATTTTTAGAGACTTTTTAAATCTACCAAGTCAGTTTGCCACTGATCGCCGATATTAAACACAAGTTAGGGATTGCGTTGAAAATGTTTTCGCATTGGTTTATACAATGTATATGCCGGCTGTTTTCTTGACCACTCTTCCACGCGCTGTAAAGGTATTGATTTCCTTACAGTTTTCCATAATGCTAGAGCCGTTGAAAATGATGCGGGATGTTCAGGGTTATAGTAGATATTAGACAACTTTTTCATAGTCTATAGTTGCGCCAAGTGACAGCTTTACGTTTGCGTGTTGGTCCCGGCTCCTCCTCTTCTTCCTCTTTTTTTGGGCGGCAGCAGCGGCTGTCAGCTTTCGAATATACTCTATACGTTGAGGATTACCTATATTCTCTAAGGGTATATTTGATTTTGCTAATTTTGCAGCAAAGAGTTATGGGTGGAACTTGTGGGTAGAATATTTTCCTTACGACACCTAACAAAATCAGATATTAAATATACTATATTAGCACCGGTGATTAATTTGCCATATATATTAACGTTACCACTTGCACCCCAATCAATATTTTGTATTTGTTTTAATTTGCGTAATAAAGGTCTTGCTTTACGCAGACAGACTTCAGGGGGAGTATGTATTATTTCATCATCATCAGCAGCACCACTCTCCTCCTCCACCTCACGATTCTTTGTAATTTTTGCGGGTGTTTTTTCGCGTGCTGCATTATTTAAACAGACTAGGCAGTAACCCTTCTAGAATAGATGGAAGCAATGCTGTGAGAAAATCACCTATTGTACAATTATTAGTTTTTCTTTTGTTTCAGAGTCGGTCCATTCTTAACCAAATACCTAAGCTGATTTTTATATTGACGCAATGAATTTTGTTCTTTTTATTTAACGGAACATTTCCTTGCAATACCTTATAGGAAACCTTATACCTTGCAATACCTTCACAAATATAACAAATCAATTCGGAATCTGCATTTTGTAATAACGTCTTACGTATTTAGGTTTTGCCTCTGCTTAATGTCTTAGTAAGTGAGCACTCTGTTTATTAGTCATTTTTATGAGTTCTACCCTAATGGCTATTGTACTAAAATAACTATTGAAGTTATTTTATAGGTACATACACATAATTAAAAGAATCCGAGGGGAAAACATTTGTACGAATGCACTGCTGATCAGCGACATTTTGTTTTAAATCAAATAGTAGGTAACCATGAGCATTTCGGGTTGTGTCGTCGTAGGCCTCTTGTATATATTTTGTATTATTAGGATACAGCTGTCTGGCAAGATAATTAATTTGTGTGCGGTCACGTACATTTTTAGAACATACCATATAGTGAGAGTTTAAAAAAATATCTCGCATACCTCTGGTCTGGTGGAATATATTTTGAGTAAAAACATAACACTTAAATTACGATTATGACTCCCTTTAGAAAAGAAGTATACAATCCATCCATCACACTCGCGCACTGAATCGTCAATTGTGATAAGGTGTGGACCTGTGTTCGGTAAAAAATCATGGATATATGGCAGACCCGTTTTGAAGGTGCACGAAGATAAAGTCTCGTATAAAGGTTGCCACTCAGTATAGCACCAGAGAATATTTCTCCACTTCTCGGCATAGTGTTTCAAAAACTCTTTCACCAAATACGATTCCCCATATCCAGTTGGGCCAGCTATAATGCATGTGAAAGGATGTTGAAACTCCATATTCCTACTACTACTTTTTCTGTCTTTAAAAACTTTTTATCGTGTAGTGCGTTGCCTTTTAAAACCGTATGGAAGCGTATCATAATTATCAGCGGCGCACCTTTTTCTTTTTGTATACACTAATTGATAAATTTTCTTTTCCGGTCTACAAATAATATTATGATCCTTCTTTCGAGCAATCTTTTTTTTTCGCAAACCACTTGCACAGGTGATGCATTCTTAAGTATCATATGTCTAATCTCTTCAAAATTACTTTTTCGAATTTTCAAAATTGTGCGTAATTCCACGAACTTTATAAACATTTTAATTTTGCCCACTATCTGGGTTGTATACCTCAAAAGCATGATTTTTCGGCCCTCCTGCACAAAATTCTGTAATAAAAGCATTAATACCGTATGCCTTTAGCTCGTTTGGAAGCTTGTTAAGTATATAACCTGTTTCCAGGTTTGGTCTGTCTGGAGTCTCTACCTAAATAAAATAATACTGTCCGTATCGTAGTATAATAGATACTTTCCCAATTTATCTACATAATTATCGAGCTCCAGACGAGCATGTGCAGTAGTATAGGCATCTATTATTACATTTGTATTATTAAGTGGTACACTCGCATTATCAAGATATTGCGAATTTAAAATTTGTGTGTCCTCGTTTATTTGAACCTCGATATTTGGGTCGGCTAGCTTATAAAACTACTCACCGGGGGCAGTTATTATTGATGCTTGTCTGTAATTCTCTTTATGGTCAAATTTACCCCCAAAACTATGAAGTGCTAATTTAGCTAAACTCTTTCGACCTGTTTACACATATTTTATGGGCGTCCAATACCTTCTTTTTCTTAATACATGTTTATAAATTCCTGTTTCTTTTCCTCGCTTGTGCACCACGCAGAACCACCACTAGCTTCTGATTTTGTTTCTAGAAATTTAATAACATACTCTGTAAATAGGCCACCTTCTTTTTTCACAGGATTGTACTCTTCAATATTAACTGTGAAACCTCATGAATTTCTACTAATTTATAATCTTTTTCAATAGCTTTACGGACCTCGTCCACCATCCATGTACCGGTAATAACACGTTCGTCATCGTTATGTAAACAATTACCATTATTTAACGAATTCGCGCATCATCTGCAAAGAGAGAATAGTAACTAACCCCCAGAACGATATGGTAACACTGGGTGATATAAGTCGGTTGGAGGTAGAACAGTACAGTTTACTATTCCCTTAATCTGATCGGTGGGCGGACATTCTTTTCCTACATAAATATTCGTAGGATGAAGCACGGGATTTGTTTAACCTTATTACAAAATGGGTATAATGAGCATACATCAAAATATTTTATTTTTCTCCCCTTTTTCACTTCATAATGTAGTTTCACCGCGTATGTCCGCCCACCGCACAAAGCGTCACGCGGATTCATTGGTTCTTTTCTGCATGTGGGGTGGTTTTAACGTAACTCGCAATAGTTTCATTATTTTCCATTTGTGCTTTCCACTGACACCCCACATGGTGTGCACAACATAACCTATTCTTTTTACCTTTGCCATTGTGCTCTCATATCTTATATTCATTGTACTGAAAGGGTTATTGTGGAGTGGTATGTCCCGTCCGGTACGATAGCATATACCACAGCCGTGGTGGAAACAACCTTCATACTTCCATAGATGCTCTTTACCGTTCTCAGTATCATGCCAATATCCGTCTACTTTCAAATTACCTCACACTACAACCTCTTTCGCGTTACCCGCGTGGATTATTTTTATTCCCTTTTCCTTTTCTTCCTACACGAGACACTATTGTTTCAACCGACTGGACATCACTCCAGCGATAACCCTTTCTTGGTATAATACCTATGGTTTCTGGTCTTAAATAATTTCGCCTAACACTAAATTACAAGCGCTTGCTATACTAATTGCTTCCAGGAGGGGATTAACCTTTGTCTCAAGCTCGAACTGTTCCATTAAGCGCAAACATGACATTCTTAAAATATTAACATCTTGCCGACAGTATTTAATTAATTCCTCATGGAAATTATACGTATAATTCTCCCCACTGTTTTATAGCACGCCAGAAACTTTTCACGTTCTTCTTTCACGACGCATGTTATTTATAGCAACATGTTTCTCGGCAAGACAGTGTAAAAACTGCAGAACACAGTCTTCACCCTTAAAGACGTGTTCGCTTACACAGCACACAGAACAACTGACATTTATATTATTTCTAGCAATACAATTATAGTATAAATGCTGTGAAATTAATAGATTAGGTATAAATCATAGCTTTTTCCTAATTATATTTTCCATATTGTATGTTTTCGTTGGCTGCATAAAACATAAATGATTATGTTGCATCATATTGCGGCAGTTTACACAATAAATTTTTCCGCATATATGAGGGTTATGTTTCTTTGTCAAACACATATTACATTGTTTTCTAGTTTTAGATACTATACCCTTATAATTGTTAAAACACACGCTGCCGTAAAATGATCGATTACACTCCTTACACTTTATTATGGATTTCACATTAACACATGAAGGTTTACTCCCACACTGTGAACATCTAGCTTGACAATCCAAAACGTGTTCATGCGAATCTTCATATTTACTATGGCATTTTCCACGGTAATAATTGGATGAGAATGCTGCCGTCAAGTTAGTAATAACATTATAATGATTGTTTATTAACAGTGAATTAATGGGCGTTTCACCACCTACCCTTTCATATAGAATAAATTTACACGACAAACCCTCATACACAGTTATTTTATAGGTAGTTAGCACACTTTGAAACCGGTGAATGTCTCCAATTGAACTACCAGTGGTCCCTGCTTTCACACACAACTTATTTACTTCAGTATTCATAAAAGTTGAGCATACTATGTCTTTCGTTCATTTTATTATTTTTATTATTTATTAACCATATACCCACTACTAACGCGTGGGCGAGACAGTGAGTATGACTATTTTTAACCATAACTATACCGTTATTTGATTTTATATATATTATATATTGTCGTTGTCAATATATTATATATTATATTATATAATATATATTATATACCGTTATTGTCAATATTTGACAGCCCCTGACTTACCCGACCTTTAGGCGTTTGCACGTAATGAAAATTAACCAAAAGTCGTTCTTGATTTAAAAATGATGTATTGGATTGTACAACTTTTTCCATAGCGAGTAAAACATTTTCAACAGACATATTCTGTGCCTGTTAGAAAGATAACCAGAATGACCTATGGGGTTCGCTCTGATTTCGGAAAGTGAGACCAACTTGATCGTCGTCATCAATACCATGCATGAGGTGCGATAATAACTCTTCAATTCCTTTAGTAACCCATGTAAATCGTTTTCATTTTCTGGAGGATTATTAATATCTACTTCTACTAGTCTACGTTTCTTATTATTTTTTATACATTTTACGTTTTTCACTAACAACTTTTATTTTGAGTCACGCGCTCCACCTGCTTGCACGTCATTTAGCGCTCCCATACATAGAGCATCGATTTGGTTAAATATATCAAATATATCCATTTTTAACTATTGACTACAAAGTCACTTTAAATGCGGTAGAGTAAGTTTAGCCTTTAATATATTAAAATAAAAGTAATAAATATATTAGTTTGACACAACCTTAAATCTGAAAACAGTTGACACTAAGGTCACAGCTCAAGAAAAATGTCCCTCTAATTTCAACACTGCAGACTACACTATTCACGATGAAATCTTCTCCCTGGATAGATCTTCACTCTGCGATGGTCGGCATCCGACTGAGGGGGTACCGCAAAACTAACCCGGCTTTTATAGGCAGTTGATGACTCATGGTGAAAACCCAAAATAAAAACAAAATCGGGGAAAGAGCCGATTGGCAGTTGTTGACTCATGGGGAAAGCCCAAAATGATTGCGTCATATGGGGAAATAAAAAAACGATAAAAAACCGAATGACATTTGATGACTCATGGGGAAAACCGAGTTGATTGCGGCGTATGGTGAAAGAACCAATCGGCTATGCAAATGCTTCAATATATATTTTCTGCATTATTTTTTTAAAATTTCATCGTCACTTCACTGAGCCCCAAATAGTTAGGTTCATCTGGCAATATCTTGAGAAGGATAAGAGTTTGAGAGATACGGTTTTCAGATTAAGCATCATCATGACAAGCTCTATTAATGAAAAAATTGGTGACCTCGAGGTCAAAGGTCATTTAATAAACCATCTATGTTTTTGAAAACGGTAAGTAATAGCGAAAAACTAATTTCAAATTTAGTATTAGAGCAACAAAGCACATTAATTGAAATTTAAAACCCTGTGACCCTAGGGTAAAGGTCAAATATGCAATATCGCAAAAACGGTAAGTAGTAGAGACACGCGGTTTTTTAAATTCGGCATCAGCGATCCGAATAGTATATAATCTGCGAGTTTCTCAATTCTGCGCCTAAAATTCAACAAATTCAAACCGACATATCTTGGAAGCGATAATGGGTAGAAAAAAGTTGTTTTCTAATTCAGTATTCCCAATACAAAAATAAATTACATTATATGTTTCATAATTCTGCGACCACGAGAGGCGACGTTAGCAAGCTGTCTTCAGATTTGACCTTTGAACTCGAGGTCACAGCTTTTTTTCAAAAATACTATTCAATGCCCTCATACCAAATGTGAAAACAGAATCTCAATATATCTCGCCGTTTACGAGATATACATGGTTAAATATTTGACCTTTGACCTTAGTATCATCTTGTTCACTTGGGCTCAAGTAGTATCAAAAGACTCATATCAGGTAGTTATTGCCTACTATTGACCATTGATGGTAGGGTGTAGAAACTGACTCGTAGCCACATATTGTGTTAGGTTAGCTAGCCTAGAGGACATGTATGTAATCGCTGCTATGACCTGCTACGTAGGGGATGAAAAAGAGCTTCGTAGTCTCCTATTGCATGTTATTTGGGGTTAGGTTATTTCTGCTACGTTCTGTGTTGGAAACTCTGCTAAGGGTTGTGTTATGTTAAGTAGTGTTTTTTAGGGTTGGAAAATAGCTTCGTACCCTTTTATGGAATCTCTGCTATGTTAAATAGGAACTGGAAAGGGTTCGTGGACTGATCTACTACCGTATATTCCTGTGTAATCTCTGCTATGTTAAATAGGGGTTGGAAAGGGTTCGTATCCTGGTCTGCTATGGTGCTGTGTAGGGGATAAAAAAGAGCTTCGTACCCTTTTATGGTATCTCTGCTTTGTTAAATAGGGGTTGAAAAAGGTGCCGTAGCCTTTCATGAAAAAAATGTGGTTTACTACAATCTCCTATTTAATGTTATGTTAGGTTAAGTAGGGCTTGCGGGAAAATGGGTTCGTAGCCTTTTATGGAATTTCTGCTATCTTAAATAGGGGTTGAAAAAAGGCGCTGTTACCTTTCACGAAAAAAGTGTAGTCTACTACAATCTCCTATTCCATGTTAAGTAGGGGTTGCGAGAAAATGGGTTCGTAGTATTTTATGGAATTTCTGCTATGTTAAATAGCGGTTGAAAAAAGGTGCTGCAGCTTTTCACGAAAAAAATGTGGTCTACTACAATCTATTCCATGTTAAGTAGGGGTTGCGAGAAAATGGGTTCGTATCCTTTCATGGAATCTCTATGTTAAATAGGGTTTGAAAGAAGGTGCCGTAGTCTTTTATAAATAGGGGAACCGAAAAATGGGTCGTAGCCTTTCGTAGGGGGTGGGAAGAGAGGGGCCGTAGCCTTTTATACATTGTAACCAAAAACTGCGGCACCGCGTATCGTACAGCCCTGAGACATCGACTACTTGCTATCAGCCAGGTATGGAAAAATCGTGCAATTTTCCACAAAGTGCGGTCAGGTGACGGGTATATTACGTACTAACATGAATGTACAGTACTTTAACTGGCATGCAAATTTGAGAAAGCCGTAATCATAAAACTTAATCTAGAGACTTGGGACAAGAAACAAATAGTCCAATATGAATTGATGCGTGGGTTTATCAAAAGATATTCAAAGAAATCTTTCAGCAAAAAATCTCGAAATAGTTTGAACCTTGCTATAATAATAATATTTTTCAATTATCTTGACACGAGTCAGTAAGTTATTATCCAATTGCAATGTTCAGATGGTATTCAAGTATTGACTGGACGTCAAAATACACCTTTGTAAATAATAACTCTTTAATGAGAGTTAAGAGTTTAAGAACTTCTACAGCCTCCTATACAATTGACTCATATCTAGCAAGAATGTTATTTAATTAAATTATTGAGTATTATTGACAGTCATATACATAAATCTAACAAAGGAAATAGAGATAAAGTACTGAAAACATCAACAAAATCATTTTTCACTAAACCATTTTTCACGTATTGCTGGACGAGGAATTTCTGGAAAGTGATATTGTAAAGTGCTTTACTTCTCCTTAAAATAAAACGAACTTGCACATTGTGAATTTTTTAAAAATAATAGTGTTGAAATCCATGAAAATTGCGGCTTGCAGGTTAGTTCTACGTTAGCCCATAAACATTCTAGGATTCAATCTTCAATACTTTTCAGTAGTATTGCAAAATCCTAATCCAGATAAGAAAACATGGTATCAATCGAATGTCCAAGAATAACAAACTAAAAATTCATCACATAATATCACAGAACAGGCAGATAACTCACTCCCCTTTTGTACAGAAACAGTTCCCTGCCAAACAGCGGAAACTCACGTTAGCAACAAACCGGAAACCAGATCTCGAAATCGATCAAAGAAGATTTACAATCAACACTGAACAATCTACAACGCAACCAAAAGAGTTTTTGCCGTATCTGATGGTCAGAAACAGAAAGGTATGCAGAAAATGTATCTTATGGTTACCCCTCAAAGTAATCTCCATCGCCATCCTGCACTTTTTCCCAATGACATGGCGGTAAAACTGGAGGATCTTCGACGCACAGAAAGCCGTGAATGCATGCCGCAAGTCTGCCTCAATGAAGGTAGAAGAAACCTGGAAGCGTTCGGCAAGCTCACCACACGTTTAGCTGCTGTCCTGCTCTTTGGTCACCTTCAGAACCAGCGTGCAACTACTGCGGGATTCATCACACAGGGGCAAATCTCACGATCTGAATTTCTAGAACCAATGTCTGACGGTGGGTTCGTTCACAAGAAAGTTTATAATCGTCTGTACTTTTCAACTTATACCTTTCATATATTAACAGAACAATTCCAGACACATATAAGCCTTATTATGAAGAAGTAACAATATAAGACGGTAAAAAGGAAAGCTAGTTTAACGAACTCAGAAAATTAAGAACAGGCTTAACTAAATGGCTTCAAAATGGCAACCTCAATATATCCTACGATAAATTAAAAAAATAATAAATTTCTATCGAGGAAAACAAAGTTCATATAATTGGCTACTCCCATCGCACAGTATACCTTCAATTAGCCCATTTAAAACATTCGATATCTTGGCACACATGCAGATCAGGGGTCTTGAAATAAAATCCGGTCTAAATCCGGATTCGAAACCTTTTTCCTGGACCTTCAAAGTTTGGTACAAATTTGGATTTATTTAAGACCTTTCGGGATCTATGTCTCACACCAGGTTTGATACGATGTCAAGAGTAGTGTGTTAATGTATTATATGTACACACTCACTAGCTAAAATGAGAAGTGAATGGAAATGTAATGCGAATTCAAGCTACCCTGTATTTAATTATTTGTAATTGTTCCGTACAATTATATGGAGTAGCCAATAATGGTCTGGATAAGATAGGGGAAAGTAGTCGGTCATGGCCTAAGTTATTGGTTCTATCCCGGCTTTGGTCTGGCGTGAATGAGGAAAAAAACTAGAAAAAGATCTCAATCAGGATTGTTGGCTGCTGGTGCCGAACCCAGGACTCCCAGATTGTAAAGTCAACTCTCTACAAACTGAGCCACGGCCGCTGGTTTCGTTGTACTGTATATTCAAACTTCACTGTCTATCTGTACCCCAAAAGACTTTTATTGCGATATTACCATGAATCCGGACTCCCAGAAAAAAATGAAGACCCCTGATAGATCACAAATCGAGCTGGAAAATCCATAACTCACACAAGTCACAAGAGAAAATTTTCATAATTACAAATGTATTAAAATTTATTATCACAAGAAATAACGGTGGCTATCCACAGGTAATGGTACTATTTGTCAAAAATATTCGCTTGCTTCATTAGAATACGGCATCTCAAAGAAATAATCGAAAAATATATATAAATCAGGTGTATGCGCGAACGAAAATCGATGTACCATCTTAACACGGTACATAGGCGGGTTTTGTTCGCGCATACGCCTCAAATGTACTATAGTAAAGCTATCAAAATTGTTTTAGGACTCATGAATAATATCATGCAAAAACTCGTAACTACTCAACGTACAAGTTGTACACTTTGGCATGAAATTCTAAAGCTTTTTGAAGGCGAATACAAACAAATTCACGAACCTAAGAAAACCCCATTAGACAAATAAAATTGTACCGTAATCTTATAAGCAGAAATATACTATGCAAAATTCACACTCATAGCAGCATATCACAATCACTGGTCTAACTTTTATTTCCTTTTGTTAGATGGAAGCAAACCAATGTAGGTGCAGCAATATGGAACAAAAAGAAACAACAAGTCTTCATGTTTCGTTTTGAAACTATAATTAGTATCTACTGTGCAGAAGTAATAACGTGGCTGAAGTTGGCCCCCTAACTTTTTCGAAATGTAGCCGAATTTAGCACCTGGTTAGTGCATCGTTATTGTACGTTAGTGCACTAAAACTGAAGTTATTGCTATATACCTTAGGAGTTATTAAAGATTTTTGGTGAGGCTAACTTCATGTGAAGCTAGGCCTCCACCTACTCTCAATTACACAGATTATCACCAAACTTAGCACATCGTTAGTGCATCATTAGTGCACTAAAACGCACTAGTCATTAACGTTAGTACTAACACACCTTAGTATTTATTCTAGAATTTTGGTGGGGGGACAAGTTAAAAAAGATCAAATTCCATACCAATGAATGTAAAAACATGGGGCAAGCACCATTCGTTAGTACATCGTTAGTGCACTAAAACGCACTAAGCACTAACGTTAGTGCTAACATACCTTAGAATTTATTCTAGATTTTTGATGGGGGACTAAGCTGAAAAATATCAAATTCCATACTAATAAACGTAAAAACATGGTGAAGCACCAATCGTTAGTGCATCCCTAGTGCACTACAACGCACTAGGCACTAATGTTAAAGCTAACATACCTTAGGATTGTTCTGTTTTTTTTTTTTTTGGTGGGGGACTAAGTTGAAAAATATCAAATTCCATACTAATGAACGTACAAACATGAGGTAAACGTCAATCGTTAGTGCACTAAGACGCACTAAGCACTAATGTTAGTGCTACCATAATTTAGGATTTATTCAGGATTTTTAGTGGGAAGCAACTTTAGAAATATCAATTTCCATACTAATGAACGTACAAAAATGGGGCAAGCGCCAATCGTTAGTGCATCGTCAGCGCACTAAAACTCACTACGCAAGCACTAATGTTACTCCAGCATACGATAAGATTTATTCAAAATTTTTGGCAGCAAATATTCCCGAGCTTCTAACTGAGCCTCTAACGGCCCTTATGGCCGTCAGGACGGAGACCAGAGGTTGAATATATCATACGTTGTCTACGGCTTTATCACGCTAAAATGGCGAAAACCGTTTGTTATGATATTTTGCATATATTCAATCACCAGTTGGGTTCTAAAATTTTCCATAAATCGATTCTGTCCGTTCGATTGACAGGCTTTGTAGCTAGATTTTGTATAAATAGCTTGGATGAGTTCGTTAGCCAGAATAATCATATGCAAATTTTCAAAATGCCCTTTGAACTTTTCAAAACTCATAGATTCCACTATTAGCCGTCAGGAAGAACATTTAGACCAAAAATGGGGATTAACAATATGTCTGAGTAAAAATCAGCGTAGTTGATCAAGCAATTTCAAAATGGCGGCTGTTCTAACTTTTCGAAAATTTGTAATTTAAGCAATATTGAATCGTTCGGAAGCAAACTTGGTACAAAAATGGGTATTTATAATACCTTAGTTGGGTATGAACATCAGCATGATCAAACAAAAAAACTTTAAAAATGGCGTCCGTTGAAAATTTTCAAAGAAATTACCTTTATCTTGCGGCCCTATTCCAAAAATTATATTTAATTTTGCATGTCTAAGTTGAACTGTAATTTAACTGTACTGTTGCATTATGTTACATTAAAGACATTATGTGTAAAAAACTAAATTTTTATTTATTAATTTCTTTAGACTTTAATATACGTTATATCGCAGAAAATTATTCAATGAACCCTAAAGTTCGACATCCTTAACACGAATCATTTTACTGCCAATACAGTATTTCCTAATACTGTATACTAACGAACGTAACCCTTATTGCAGCGTATTTTAATTACGGCAAAATTTAAGCATGTGAAGAACATAATACAATAACAATTATTATTATTAAGCCACAGACAGTATTTAAACTGACGGATAACTCTCCCTTTGCTATGCGAGGCACTCCTCGTGCGCTTTTACTAATTCTTGAGGACACGTCGTCAGCAGACATCTTAGAAGTCCCTCCCTATTTAATAGTGAACTCCTTTCCTGTTTTTGTGGTCGAGAAACCAGACGGCAGCGGAAGGGTAAAATACGATTGACGTGATTTGACCTCCTGTGAACCAAATGTTAACAGAAACTGTTTTTGCCAAAATTCACCGCAGAGACGGTTTCTACCACATTACCTTGGTCGCTTATATACGTCAATTCTTCGTTATTAAATGTGGCAAGATATACTTTTGCTTTAAGAGGTTACCAATGGGATGGACATTATCGCCATTATTAATTCAAACGCCCATGCGATAAGAATTAAAGATCCTTCTCAGTGATGTGTGCACGTATCTTGTGTATTATGATGACATACTCCTTTACGGTTTAGTGTCACAAGTGAATCACGCAGTGTCCATACTATGGAACTCTACATTTGCAGTTAATATTAAGAAAAGTATATTAGTGCGTATCAAGGAACTCGTTTACTTGGAAGTTAAAGTGTCAACAATAACTATGTCAGTGTTTATTTTGTCTAAGTATCTTAATATTTTGCGCTTTGCCACAACGCTATTTTCGGTAGCCTCTTCCCGTTTTCGAACAGTCATCGCTGGCTACATCAGTTCTAACGATCCGTTTACATCTCTGAGCTTTCCGCTAGTGTCTGCTCTCACCGAAAATACACCCCTGAGTGGACAATGCTTCAACTTAAGGAAACTCTATCAATACCTTGTGATTTGTTTCAACCCGACTTTGTCCGTACTACTGCGTTTGTGGCTGGCACCCCTATGTCCATCGAAGTTGTGTTGGAAGATGGTAGTACCGAACTTTTTGTGGTCCACTTCTCTCAAGCATATCCTATCTTTGTCACCGAGTTTCTTGTTGCAGCTGTGACACGCGTCCGGTTCGGATTGATTCAAGCGGCAGATTTTGCATGGTTCTTGATTTAAATAGTTGTTACCATACACGAAAACTCTGATAAGCTAACGTTAAAACAATGATAATATCATAATCTATAAAAAGTCTACTCTTTAAAAACTAATATTACGTAAAATATTAAAGATACAAAAGCGGTATTGTACTCAAATTGAAATAAATTTAATTTGAAATAAAACTTAATCGAACACTTTTTGCTGTAAATTCTACCATTGGGGAGATCGAAAATTAGAAAAAAAAAATTGAAAGATTGTATCTCGAATCGTGACGAGCCGAAGTTTCAAGTTACTAGACTGGCCCATATAAAAATAAAGTTTACCACGTTTTTATGCAGTGGGAGAGACCAAATCTGATTTATGTATGTGAAAATAGTGTTAATCTATTATTTGAGGTTTTTAATTTTATTGATAGAATTCTTTAATTGGTCATCCACCTGTTCTCTTCTCATAAATAAATAAGCAACATTTACTGCGTCCTCTATTCTGTTTTGTCTATCCGTCTGTAATAATAGGCTCTTTGTCGATAACGACCAGGTCTAAGTTTTCCAGGAATTGATGCCAAGGAATGACATACTTTCGAATAATGAAAATAAACACGAAAATGTTTAAGGAAACTAAGGTATTTGCAAGAATATTGAAACGTCTTGAAATCCACGTCAAATTCTAAGACATTTTCCCACCGAAAACGTGAAACGCAATGTGTAAAGAAATTTCAAACTCTACGAAGTTGCAACTATATTGAATTCAGATGGTTCAGGAATCAACGTCAAATTCTTTCTCTTTTTACATTCTTTTCTTTAGTTCACAATGGTTTGTGGTGTCCTCAATCTTGCAACGTTAACACATTTCTCGACGTTAGATAATGATAAAAATTGCACAGCGACATAAGTTGGGTGACAATACAATATTCTATTGCTACATTCATATATTTCTATATATTTACATATTTTAAAGCATATTTTAATATTTTTAAAAAATTACCCATAACTACTAGCCTGCAACGTTGTAGCGTTTAACTGGTTGTAGAACGCTTTAGGATTTGAGTTAAAAAGTAAATTAAAAAAACTTTTTAAACATACTTTTCTTAAACAATTCGTATTAAAAGTTAAAAAAAAAATGTTGATGCATGACTAAAAAGAAAAAAATATGGGGTGCGTTCTCATATACAGTCACTTTATAAATTCTTTAATTAGCGCGCCTCATGTTTTCTCTATTTACTCATGCATAAACAAATGTCTTTCTAAAATATCAAGCAGAAAATATAATATTTCCTACATATGTATTCCAAACAAACACCGTTCTCATTACCTCATTTTCTTTCAGATAGAACTGATGTTTGACAATAACAATTTTAACTGTTGGGCACAAGTAAGTTCTACTTGAAAACAGTGGTGGCGCAAGGCATTCTGGGGCCCGGGGAAATTGAATTTCATTGAGGCTCTTTCGCGAACACAATCGTGAACGCAGACTGCTACTATTGATCATAATATCATACTTTCGGTTCCACGTTATTCCAAGCCCCCACTAGAAAAGACAGAGAACTTCACTCACTCTCTATATTCTATGCATGATAATGAATACTGAGATTGTCGAGAGTCATGCTTTTCAACCATCCGACTACAGCCAAGTTCAGAAGTAATTCCTGAGGAGGAATAGTCACTGCATAGCTGACCACCTTCGAGGTGCTCTACTGATTTATCTTAACGAGCAATTATTCACTTGTGCAGACCAGCGCAAATGGAACACCCACGTCTAAAAGAAACAACACAGCAAAATTAATACAGGCTGAACATTGAGGAAATATTTGTTGGATCTTGGTCAGGACCTTAGAGGCGTGGTACATGCTTCACAATCACGTAGTGTACGGGATAAAGCATGTTCCATCTTAACAAAAGCGCTCCGCTAAAGAAAATGGATTGGTTGTCATGTACCAAATGAAAATTGTTGAGTTTGATTTCGTCAGTCTTAGCGATGGAATTGTTGATTCTAGCTTAGTTACAGTAAGCAAATTGAGGTTGGTGAAATTGACCAGTTTCAAAACTCGGCACTTTTGACCAATCCTCGAACCAATAGTTGTCTGTACCTTTTACGCTGATTAAACGAACTCTTAATTTTTGGCGTTACTGGCAGTGAAATCAACTCAGCAGCAAACAGTTGAATGGATGAAAATGTCAAGGTTCTACTTGACAGTTGGGGCATGAGCTCCTTAATTGAAAAATGTGCACGTCAGTACTAATATTTAAGTTTTAAATATACGTTCAAAAAGGTTCTCTCATAATATGATATGGGAACGGGAGGTGTTAAGCGTGAGAGCCCTTGTATGAACATGAACCTGCGTAGATTCATTTTGCAATATGTTTGAATATATTTCAAACTTTTCAACTTTCGAAGTTGAAAAATGGATTTAGGAGAAAATTTTATTTTCCTTCATCCGCAGGATCTGGAAATTAAATGCTGACACATTTAATTACAAGAAATATATAATCTTTTCTTTTTCTGAAACCAACCTAGGAGGGAAATTCATTGTAAATCATGACTTACTTTCACGTACTCTGCCTGTTGAACACATGGAAAAAGGCGAGATTGAATAATTATATTTCTGTAGTTATGTAGAGGACGTGGGACACTTTATTTAAAACTTCAAACTAATAAGGTAACCTTGTCATTAATTTACAGAGTCGGAGGGAGGTGAAAGTATTCAAATAAGGTGTTCCTTTGTTATCGATAGCTTAGAGCACTAGATGCAGTAGCTTAACTGAAGCCATGCTAAGAGGGCAAACATAAATTAACGTAACTGGTCGAGATTGAAAAGTATCGTAAAGTAAACTAACGTGGAAATACTTTGCACAACTCTATCTAATTGCTCTCTCTATCCTACGACGTTTAACTCTATCCAAGATAATGCTTATATATACAAAATTAACTTATATTTTTATTCCTAATTTATATGCACAGTATATGATTACAGAAAGGGCCTAGATGAACTCGGTGACGTGCTTTAAATATAAATAATTTGTTTTACATATAAGTAAATAATTTTGAAAAGTTGCTACTAACTGCTACAGTATTCTTAAAACTATTTTGTGTTGATTAATATTTTATCTCTTGTTATTTAAAACCTAATTATATTATTTCTTTTAATTTAGTATATAATGAGAAAGGTTATATTTTGTATTCATAATACTCTACCACAAAGCATAGGGCTTCGTTTTTGTAAAAGTTCCTTCCAGTCGAAGATGTCTTCGTCGAGATCTTCCTTCTTGCAGTGGTAGAAGCTAAAAGTGAAAGAAAGAATTAGCTACTACACTCCAAAAGCATGACTCTCTGTTCGGCCTCCAGACTTAAGTCAACGGCACTGTCCAGTGGATGACTCTTCGTAATTTCCCCATCTTTATTAGCTGGTGTCAATACCATCATCGTCGTCGGTCTCACGATGTTCTACAGTATAATCCTTCGAGAAATATAGCTATTCTGAAATTTACTTCATCGTAACTAAGAATTTCATTTGTCACATTTTTACGTTCTCCTTGCATATGTAAAGAATCACGAGAAAGAACGGAACCTCTTTCATTTAATTTGGTTCCCACATAAAGACTCCATTAACGACGAATTACTATATCCTCTCAACATCTGGGTTACGCTCATGGGTGAAGAAACACTTAGATCATCTAACGTGAGTGCAACCTGTGAACATTCAGGTATCATTATCTGTTGTTGGAGTATGCACACACTAAAAAAGCTAATTTAAACTTAGTTCAGATGACATGGTTTTGGCTACTTTACGTATTGTTGGTTCAGCTAAAGCAAAAATTGTAAATTCTCATATTTTTTACACTTAGACCACGTAGCTTTTCGTCTCTACAAATATAGAGAAACGTTATGAAACTTTTAAGTATAAATATTACGGTTTTTGCCCGAATCTTATATCTATTTATTCTACTTCTCTATCTCTTCTTGCAGCCGAATATCGTTCTGATCATAATATGGTCATACAGAGGTAGACATAAAGTTGCAAAGCGAAAGTAGAAGAAATGTCCAAACGAATACGACAGAACGCACGCGCGCGCACACACACACACACACACACACCTACACACACGTGTGAGTGTGTGTGTGTTTGAAGTTTGAAGAAAAATGTTGAAAATCAGAAAGAACATGTGGAAGTACTGACAAACGGTGGAACCGTTTAAGCCCTATTTCCTTGATAAAGGAAAAGAAGTGATAGAATGTCATGAAGAAATAAATAATGTATTGTAGAACAAATGAAAAATTAAAGGGAGAGTGAAAATAGAAGCGAATAGGTACATGAGAGGATAACGAGATATGCATGAAAAAAAAATAATGAACTCCGAAAACAAGAGAAACATTGACGAAATAAAAATGTAATTATGTAGAGTAACCAAAAAGAATGGAAAGAAATTTTCTGGGAAGCAAGATTTTCTGTCTGGTCATTATCGATTGGAATTGAATATTGGATACACGGAAAGATTGTACGTAAGATCTGTACAAATCTGTAAAATGGATACACACATTAAATGCAAAGAAAGAATCAAAAGTAAGTGAAGACGACAAAGCACCTCTAATAAAATTTCGAAAGGTTCTAGTTAAGTGAGAAAAGTTAAGACAATATGAGTGGATGTGATTCTAGTCTAGAACAGATATACGGTATTTGGAAGAGATCTTTCAATGCTTTCTTAAAGAAAGGTTAGAGTTGTAATTGATGGTGATAAATAAATTTGCAATTGCAATTGCGAAAGCGGCAATAACTAACACCAGAAGAATTTTACTGTAAAACAATGCCCAAAAGTTTTTAAAAGGATTGATTTCTTTGTATAAAGTCTTGTATTATATGGGACGGGAAAAAGCATTTCAGGAAAGAATGAATAAATAAAATTTCAAACCTTGGAAATGTTCCCATGGAGAAGAACAGAGAAAATAAGCTGGATACTAAAGATCCGCACTGAGGAATTGATTAGGAGTATAGGCGAGAAGAAGAAGACTTGAAACAATAAAATAATAATAGATGTTTGTTAGAACAATAGTTACGCACAGATTATAAACAGAAGAATGCAACTGAAGGTATGGTTGAAGGAAAAAGGTAACAAGACAGCCGTAAAATATTAAGGAAGATAAATCATAAGATACGACAAGACGAGCAAGAACAAGATGAGTGTAGATGCAAATTTTTTGAAGGAACTGTAGCTTTCAGCAAAACACTAATAATCACTGACAAAATATTCGTTGAATATGGCTTAGTTTCCTGTAATATTTGAGAGCAAAGATTTAACACTAACAAATTTCTAATTATTATATCACTTATACGATTTGTTTTTGAAAGTGGAGGGGGTTACGTCTTATTTTCTATATCGTCTATAGATCATCATTCTACAGATATGACATATTATGGATAAGAGAATAAAAAGGTAAGGAGAAACAATTTTAAGCAATTTTCATAGTGACTTCTCGAAGATCGTACACATTTGAGCGCATATTCTTAGTATCTGGCTTTCGGATATAAGTGACCGTCTGTCTCTTAGCCTTACTGGATTATGTGGTGGATCTGTGTACACGTGTAGGGGTTATAGTATGCTGCTTTGTAGGCAGCCACTTATCATATGTATTTTGTCCTTGTCTATTTGTCCTTAATTAAATCCATATAATACAGTTTTCTTGCAATTTCATGTTCTGTTTCTAAATTCTTCTGTTTTCCAAAGGTAACTGAGGAATTATTGGGTACATTTATATCTGATGATTCCCACCATCCAAAAGAAATGTCGATTTTTGGACCTGATTTGGAGGATCTCTGGTCTCCGAAGAAAATATCTCCGCTCAACTATTCAGTCATCAGTGGTATGTACCATTCATATTGAAAATTCATGTTATAAATATTAAGTACTCATTACATACTGTTAATTTAAGGTCACGTATCCTGTGAATAGATACAATTGACAGAAAAGACCTGAGTAACTTGTCTAAAAATAACAGGAAATACATGTTTGCGTGAAATACTGTATCTACAGTTTACTAGATAACCATGCTTAACGGACCTTTTTTAGCAGGTTAAGAGTCAATTATATACACACGTGATACGCGCATCAGTCATTGCTGTTAGGTAATCTACGAAACTCGTATTAACTAAGCAGAACTGTGTGTTTATTTCTTCATAT
Organism: Lepisma saccharinum; assembly: GCA_022664845.1. Lineage (NCBI taxonomy): Eukaryota > Metazoa > Arthropoda > Insecta > Zygentoma > Lepismatidae > Lepisma > Lepisma saccharinum. Next base: position 95,695 of record JAGDQP010001969.1, read on the forward strand.
TTTTCAATTCTTTCATGCTCTTTAAAGTGTAACATACTCGATAAGCTAACCATATCTTTTCCTGGTGTTTCCATAGATGTTCATAAGGTGTTTAAATTGTTTTGAGATTAAATGAAACAGAATTCTTCCACATTGACTATCATTTCAAAATATCATGTATCATCATGATCTTCACCATCAAAGATTTGTATAAACCGTTTAATTTCTGAGGTAAAAGTCCTGAGTTGATCATTAGAAGTTAATATTTTTAGCCCCTTTCTATATAGTTAGATACGATAGGCCGGTCACATTTTTCTATTTTTCCTTATGCGCCTAAATAAAGTTCATATATTTTATTCCTTTCCTATGTTCAACTGTTTTCTTGAAAATAATATTTCCTAGCAACTACGTGCTCTGTGTGATTGATAATGTGTGAATATTCTTTCACGTTTATTATGGTTGTTGCATCCCTTAACGACCTTTAGAATTTCCGTTAGCAGCATTGTTCGTTTTGTAGTTGCATTTCTGTGGGAGTATAATCGATGCATTACAGTATAACCTCCCAGAAGGTCAAAGTAAGTAGGAGACTTACTTCTGAAATATTGCTATTTTTCCACGCGTGTATGGAATCAAAGGTGGGAATGTAGGGCTAGGAAATAAACCAAAACAACTGGTTAGATATTGCTTTACATAAACATTTATTTAACTAACTTATTTTGGTGTACCAACCAGAAAGTTCAATGACATTTGCAGCTTTAATTGCATTTTAGTGTAGAATTACAACAAAGCTTTCTTCATGGAGTTTTTTGTGACGATAGTACTGGTTTTTATTAATGCAGACTTCTGTTCGGCGTCTCTTTATGTTATGAATGCACTACAGTGAAATGAAAGTGTTTTCCCATACTTGTTTACCCATTTTATGTAGCAAACTGTAAATTTTGAGCTTTAAAAGTTATAATTCATTATTGTCGCCTTTTCTACATAGCCAAAATACAATGTAGAAAGATAGAAGGCTAAACAGTGTGAACTATTTATTAACAGCCACTAGCATCACAGAATATCTACCAATATTGGGTGATATTGGCCCGGTATTTTGTGCTGCTAGGGATATTTCCAATATATATTTTTTAGTTTCAGATAATACATTCTACAGCCATCCGTCTTATTCAAGTGGAAAAGTGAGTGAGACCTTCACAATGGCAATTCCAAAAATTCAGATTTGTTATGTTATTGAAGATAGAGTTCAACATATACCGGTACTATTTCTTAAATCAGCTCTGGAAGCAAGTATCCATGATTGGTCCAGCCAGTTGTACATGAAAGGTAATATCGCTAGGTGTTTCCAATAATGTTATTTATGTTGTAAATAATGTGTCTTGTATTAGATATTATGTAGTATAGTCAAGATTAAAATTTGTAAAAAAAAGTTTATAAGAGGGCTATTTACGGTTAGATTAAAAACACGTCTTTATTGTGATTAGCTTTCATTATAAATCACCATAGTTCGGGTAAAGTGTATAAACAGTACATTCCTCTGTACTGAATTGAGTTCTGTTTCTTCTACTTTCAAGGCGAGTTCCAAATACAAGCTTCATATTTCAATGAGAAGGTTGGAACTTGGGAGCCACTTATTGAACCATGTGTAGAGCAAGAAAATGTGTATCGTCCTTTGGATGTACTGCTAAAGGTAAGAATTTTCTTTAAAGAAACTATTATGTTGTTATTACTTGAAAAAAAAATGGTAGACAACAGATATCCTTGTTGACTGTGTGGGTTAGTCACATGAGGCACTAAACCCTTTAATTATTAAGGTATACATAGATTTACAAATGCATCTGAGAAAACAAGCACATTAATATGAGAATTATATGTACCTCATTTCGTCCAATATAGAGGTATTATAAAAATGTTCTATTAATAATTCGTGTCCCACATCCTCAAGAAATAAGTGAGGTGGATCTCAGTTGGGGGACTGTGCACATAAGTTACCTCCAGGCTTCAGCAGAAAGCATCCTATTTGTATGATCAATGACTTTCCAACGACACGTCAACCACCTTCCTAGCCCTAGTAGTTCCAAGGTTGTAAAATTCCCCCAAACTGGAAAATCACCCTGCTATTTCGATACATGATCCAGGTTTAAACTTCCCTTGTCGAAACATTTTTAACGACACATCAACTACACTCCTAGCTCCAGTAGTTCCAAAGTTGAAAATCCCCCGAAACACGGGAACCGGCTCTGCAATCTTGATGAATGATATGGGTTTGAACTCGTCTTTCCAATGACACCTGAACCACTTTCCTAGCCCTAATAGTTCCAAAGGTTTAACTTTCGCCTATGGCTGGAACCCCCTCTATCTGTGGAACTACCCTACGAAGTGTATCATCTATAAGAGTTTGATCTAGTCTTGACGAGACTTTTCTACCGAGACCTCAACCATCTTTCTAACCCTAGTAGTTCCAAAGATATAAAATATCCCTATATCTGGCAATACCCATATCTCTGGCACTCCCTTCAATCTGGATGAATGATACGGGTTTGAGCTTGTCGTGCCGAAACCTATCGAACGACATCCCAACCACTTTCCTAGTCCTAGTAGTTCCTGAGTTAAAAGTTGTCGACGGACAGACAGATAGACCAAGCGGGCGCACAAGGTTTCACAGCATTTGCTGCTGAAACCTAAAAGTAACGATGCACTTTGAACACGATCCATAAAAAGGTTCCATCCCATGATAGCAGAAAATGTCTCTTACTTAAGGTGTGTAAATAACAGGTAAGTAATTCCCGTACTTTAATCCGAATTGGCTGAATGGTGTATGATGTAACTGGAAGATACTTTCGATTAAATCAAATATTATCCGTATTAAATCAAATCAATCTACATACCAACGGAAATCGCCAACTGGCTAGCGACAGCCGCAGCCAATCAGGGCAGTGTCTCTTGAGACAGGGAAATTAAGAGCCATGGAAAAGCATACGTGTGGAGGAAAAATATACAGGAGACCCGTTGTTTCAATGAGACATAACATGGGAACAATTTAAAATACTATTAACCTTCCCTTTATTTTTTTTTATTTAACCTTCCCTTTATTTTAGACATCCCTGTAGGATGTCTAAAACATTATAGATTTCACTAGACCATGATAGATGGTTGGCATTTGAAGTTTGGTTGTCATATAACTGGGAAATTTGAAATTTTTTATCGCATTTGACTTACAATTTAGATGCAACGTGTCACGCCACACTCCAGGCAACGAACGAATTGCTTGTGTCTTCAAAGGTCGGCGCGAAGTACTGAATGTCGATTCGTTTTTTTTTTTTTTTTTTTTTTTTGGTGTTGCGTTCCCTAGGAGTGCTACTGTCGCTCAACTCTCCCTGTCAGACGTTTCCTGAAATCTCGTCATACTAGGGCTCTTTGGGTTGAAGTTTCCCCGCAAAAATTTCGTTATACATGACGTCACCAACGCAATGGAATGTGGAAATCCACTTTTGTTCAGTGTTGTTGGTAACCGACCACTCTGCTTCATACTACTATGAAACCATTACCGGCCTGAACACTACCATTTTGATATTCAGGAGGAAAGAAATTTCCATAAAACTTCAGGATACGAAAAGCAGCGTGTGATAGTATTAGCAATCACTACTTGATGCGAACGAACTTCCCTCTTTCTTTATCTTTAAGTGGAAACCTTCCCCAAAGACCAGTGCTACAATTTTATTTCATTTATTTATTTAGAACATAACAGGAGAACCTAATTACAATGTTCCATATTTTAGATTATTGTCACCATTAGAAGTACAATCAACATACCATTTCTTTTTTCTTCTTTTTACAATGTTATGAATTTGTTTAACATTCATGTTATGAAAATCAATTTCCTCAACCCTTTTACTTATGCCATTATAGGTTGCGCTCATTCTCCAAGTTGGTGACTTTTGCATAATATTTGTTCGTGGCTTTTTATAATAAAAGAATAATGAGTTTTTTGTTCTGGTTTTGGTTGATGGGACAGGTATCTGAAAGTTTGAGAGCAGATTGAAGCAATCTATTCTATTTGTAAATACTTTGTAAAGAAAATTCATTTCATGAAGAGTACGTCTGTTCCCAAGACTCATCATGTTAAAGTTTGTATTTAATATTTTTTTGCTATCAGTTCTCGGATAAACGTCTGTTTCTTTGTATACCAGGAATCTTAGGAATTTTGCTTGAATTTTTTCCAGTTTGTCTGAGCTATGTGCAGTACTTGGATTCCAGATAATGGTAGGGTATTCAATTTTTGATCTTACATATGTTTGAAATAGACGTATGAAAGTTTGTCTTCCTGAAATCCTTTCCCATTCTTATTATTAATCCCAGATAATTTACACTTCTTTAACAACTTGGTCTACATGAATATCAAAAAGCAATTTGGAATCAAATATTATTCCTAGATCCTTTATAGTATTGGGGTATGGTAGAGGCGTCTTATTAATTTTATCTTTGAAATGCATGGCTGTCTGACGTCTTGTAAATGGCATTACATTACATTTGTTGACATTAATTTCAAGTGAGTTATTTTTACACCATTTAACTATTTCTTTTATGTCAAGTTGTAGATTTTCACAATCGTTCAATGAGTTGATAGTAGAGTAAATTTTTAGTTCGTCAGCGAATAAAAGTTTGTTAGGTGTTTTGATATGTGCAGGGAGATCATTAATGAACAATAAAAATAGTATTGGTCCTAGGTTCGACCCTTGAGGCACTCCCGAAGATACAGGATATTCCACCTTTGTAAACAACATATTGTTTACGATCATTAAAATAAGACTCAAATAACTTAACCAGACCTGGGGGAAAACGAAATTGCCTAAGTTTTTCCGTAAGAATGCAGTGATATACTGTGTCAAATGCCTTAGCAAAGTCGGTGCATATTACATCCACTTGCTGGCCCTGGTCTAAGGTTGAAGTTATGTAGTCAGTAATGAGGCAAAGGTTCATTACAGTTGACCTTCCACTGAGGAAACCATGTTGAAATTCTGATATTGATGGTCTGACATGAATACTGATTTTTTTGTACAATATTGATTCAAATACTTTGGCAAATGTGCATAATATGGCAATTGGCCTATATTTTTTATTTCTGATTTGCTATTAACTTTAAGTATGGGACAAATTTTTGTTGTTTTCCTTTTATCCGGAAACACATTACAAGTGATTCTTATATTAAAAATGATATAAAGTGGTGCCAATAGGGGTTCTTCGCAGCCCTTTACTATATATTGCGGAATATCATCAGGGCCTGTACTTCTTTTTGATTTTAACTTTTTTTATTGCATGTTGTATTTCTCGCATTTCAATATGTGAGACCTCAAGTTGATCTAATTTATCGCTCAGTTTAAGCTTTTCTGTTTGCTTGAAGTTACCCTGTGTATGTTCTTTCTTATACTTTGAAGATACTCAGCAAAGGAATTCAGAATCGCATTGTCGGTCTCTAACATCTGGCCATTATATGTTAGTGTATTACCATTTAAATGACGAGTCTTCTGTTTCATGAAGTCCCAGAATTGAGCTGGATTGGTTTCAATTGCAGATTCAGACAAGTTGATACAAAAAAGCTTTATCCTGATGACGTAATAGTTCGAAGCCAAGTAAAAGTCTGGATGACGGAATCTTTAATGATAGAGGGCCTTAAAAATGTTTGAGGTCGCCGTCCCGGTACCCTCCACAATCTGCCGTCAATGGTTTCTTTGAGTTAATTCGTGCCGTGGAGCGTGCGGACGTGGGTTGAGCGGACATATGAAAATCGTGGGCTGAGCGGACAATGCATAAAATTAGAATGAAGTTCGTTAGATGAGCAGATATGGTTTTGCGTCAACATAGTTTTAAACTTTCCCCTCTCTTCCTTACAGACTTGGGACAGGACAATGTGTAATTTTCTGCATATTAGTGATTTAAAAGCTTTTCAACACAGGGTTCGATCAATTTCAATGCACAATTAAATTTTCTTGCTTAGTTTCCTCTGGCTCTCAGTAGATTGCAGTTATTTTAATGAGATTCACACAGCGTTTCTGGACGCAGTAATTGTTGTTACTTTTTTTTAGAGAAATTAACCTAACCACTCTAGTAGAGAGGTTTATGAAAATACATGCTCTTGAAGTTCGATTGTAGACCTACTGGATACAATGGAAGGCAATATTTTGTTTCTAGCAGTTCTAGTGGGGGGGGGGGGAATTTGTTGAAATCAGGCACATCTGTTTTCATGAATGAAACTTTTGGAAGATACCACAGTACAGGACCGAATTGATGGTTTCGTCAGGTTGCAGCAGCTCATAATGGACGTACTGTGCACAACTCGACCGTTTGAACGAAGCAATCCAGAAAAAGCGACCAGAATTGGCCAACAGAAAGGGAGTTGTGTTCCATCATGACAATGCGCGGCCACACACATCTTTGATGACTCGGAACAAATTGACGGAACTTGGTTGGGAAGTTTTGATGCATCCACCGTATAGCCCGGACCTTGCACCGCCTGACTGTCATTTGTTTCGGTCTCTGCAAAACTCTCTTCATGGTAAAAAATTGGCCGACCGAAGCGCCGCTGAAAATCACTTGGCCAAGTTTTTCGACAAAAAAACAAAAAGTTCTACATCGATGGAATTATGAAGCTACCCGAAAAATGGCAAAAGGTCATGGATAATAATGGTCAATATGTACTTGATTAAAATTGATTTTCAATAAAGAAATTTTTTGTTCAAAAATGTACCAAAAAACCGCGGAGACTTTATATGACCCTTATATATAGGAGTACCGTAAATCATAAGATAAATGCCATGATATTTCACAAAACAGTAGCTTCCCCGTTCCTACTACACGAACACTGGATCCAATATATTGAACTATTAAAAAATGCCTACACTCGTTGCGCAGAATTAGACATCGCCAAGGCGGTCATAAATCATAGGGAAGGTAAATTAGTTTATGAAGACAACGAAGAGAGATACGAACTATCGGTTACATTAAAAAAAAACGCATATTTTATAGCAGTTGCATTCAACTTTCCTCTTGAAATTTCAAACTTATGTAATGATGTATCAATTTGTATCATTACATTTAGAATAATCCATAAGCAACTACCTTTTATTATTATTATTTTTTTTTACATTATTGAGATTGAAAATTAAGTAAGATCTTTGCTAACTGTCAACAAAGTGTGTATACAGATTGTAATTTGATTAATTACGAGAGGCATATCTGTGAACCACAAAAGGACAATCAATGATCATTTGAAGGATAAAAAGCTCCATTTCAATTTACAAACAACGAAAGAGTTGTACCTGTGTCTCACTTCACTTTCCCCCTTTAACCACTGCTAAGAAACGGTTTGTGTTAGTCCAAAAGTTGCAAGAGGGAGTTGGCAATAACGTTGAAGAAGGTGACGACACTACAGATGAGGAGAAACTCAACTTCGTTTACGTGCGAAAGGACAAACGTTTTAAACGAGTTTGATAACGGTACTTTAAGTAATTCTTTTGTGTCTTAAAAAGGAACCGAGGGGTTACAACAGCAGGAAGAGTTCGGTTCATAAACTAATAATTTTCTTTCTGGAGAGAAGGAATTGGTAGTAACAACGGATAGAGATAATATTAGTGTCACGTCATATTCAGAGTTATCTAGTGAAACAGTGATATCGTTGATTCTGAACATGTCGCGGGAACAAAATTGAGTGTATTTAAAAAATAATAATAATAATAAATAGAAAAAACCCGACGAAAGAAGCAACGAGAAATGTAAAATCGCCATTACAAGTCAAATTAGTGACAGAACGTGTTACACGTTCGGAATCTATCCTTCAGGTATACAACAGCCATTCAAGAAATAATAAGGAAACTAGAAAGGAACCAGGAGACTGAGGTAATCAGGTGGTCCTTGGTTTGATTAATCATGACCGAACAGGAAAGCTACTTATCACAAAAATATAATTTATAGTTCTTTTCTAGAACAGATGGACAAAAGTGATATAACAACAGTAATACAATGCCGTTTTTCAAGTTTCTGTGTTTTTCGCTGATGACTATAGCACTAAAAGTCCTCCCATTAAACTTAGCTGGTACGATCCAAAAAATCAAGGTAATACTTCAACAATTTTTTAATTCATATTCAATCTACGTCATATTACTCCAAGAAATTGCAGAAGGTGGAATACACCTTTACAATTACAACCTGTATACTACTAGAATATATAAAGCAAACAAATATGAGAATAGGGGTACGTAGAGACTTACAATTATATGATCTATACATTCGTCCTTCGGGAGTTATAATCTCGGGTAAAATTTAAGACTTAGCGGTAATGAGCTCGCACTTACCGAATGGAGGAAACAACAGATTACAGAGAGAACTTTATTTCTAAAATGGCATAACCCCAAAATTATAAAGCTTACAGGTATTCACCATTATCTTCGGTTTGGACAACAACGCAACACTTTTGGTTAAAGATTCTACTAGTCAGTCAAACATTAGCCAGGTGGTAATAGACATGGTAAATTAATACATTAATTAAATAGATTAATAGACATTTAATCTAGTAGACACATGGGAAGATTGCCACCCTGAGGTTTACATGCCCACATACGTCTACGGTCAGGGTAGCTCTAAACGGGACTGCATCTATATATCGCAGGAATTTAAAGCCGAGTTAAAAGACAGTTCAGTGCTCCCCATGCCTATTTTAGACGATAAAAGTGTATGGTAACTTTCACTTAACGTTCAAACTCATTATAGAAGATCATACAGACTGAGTTTTAACGACGAGATGTTACAGGATGAGGAGTATACAAACAATATTCGGAACCTTATACACTTTGCAATAACAATATATATAACAACTTGATGGTGTAAATTCAAAAATCAAATTGTATCATTTTCAAAAAGATTCGCAATAGAGAAGGCCAAAGATCAGGAAAAATTATAAATTATTTGAAGCTTCCCGTGCTCAAGCTTTACAAGATCAACAGAGTATAATCAAAATTAAACGAATTCAGGCGTTGTTATGTTTGTTCCATAATATAATTATGGCAGGTCAAGTTGTAAAAAGTAGATTTCTCAAATTGAACATTGATGATGAAACTAAATTTTGTTTCGTCCTTGAGGGGAAAATACTTAAAATAAAATGATACATTTATATACAGATAACGAGGGTGCATAATCTAAAGGTAGAGAGCAAGATCATATGAGCAATATCATAATATTTTTAATGTTCAACTAAAGCAAATCACATGTGAAGTAAGTACTGAGGATTGGAATAAACAAGTGAGGCCGAAAAACATTAGACTAAAATATTAGTGAATTGGGAGTTCGCGAAGGCCTCACGCAATTAAACCAGGCCTCAGCGTGAGAAATGGACAAGATGTCTGTATTATGGTATATAAATTTTTAAAATTTATTATTACCATTGTTAACAGAGATTTACAATTAGATCTGGCAAAACGAACAGCTGAATTCAAAACTGTCGGAAATGATAGGAATACTACTGAGAAAAGGTGACAACAGGAAAAAATATCGATTAGCTTCACTCCTAAATTGCGATTATAAATTAATACAAAAAAAATTACCTAACAGATTGACCAAGGTAATGCCAAACATTTTAAACAGAAATCAAGGCAGCATTGCAGGAACGCAGGGGGCGGGATTGATGGTAATAAACCTCAGAGAATTTATCTATAAGGCCAATCAGACTAACGAAACTCGGTCAGTACTCACTTGTAATATTGAACAAGCTTTTGATTCCGTAAGAAATCAATTATTTAAAGGTGGTCATGCAGGGATTGCAGTTTCCAGAACCATTCTTAAAGTAATTTTTTCTTTGTTAAAAGTACGAACATTAAAATGAACATAATCAAGCAAAGCTAAAATTCATAAAGATGAACAACGGACTGACGCAGGGATCTCCTTTTTTCGTTTTCCATTGCAGTGATCCCGCTATAAACTATATTGATTAAAACCTAATGGGTATGAATTGTAATGGAGCTCAAATTAAGTACGTACCTACGTATATACCACTAGCTATATTCTGAAATCTCATATGGTTACCAGGAATATGAATCAAAATGCTGAACAATTAGGTATATTAAATTTTCAAAAACGAGATTAATTGTTATAAAAACCTGACCATATTAATATGTTTGGAATTGATTGGTATCGAACTGTCAACGAGACTACAAAATATAACGGATTATGTGGACAAGTGTTGCACTAACTAACAAAGTATCAAAATCATTTTGAGTTCCTAGTTTCTCGTATAAGATTTTAAAATTGTTATATGTTAAGCAAATGTACTATCGGCGACAAAAGTAAGTATCCACTTAGATTTTCACGCTCAAATGTATGTAACCCAAATCGAATCAAATAATAATGGGTTGCGTCATAACAGGCGAACCCAAAAATTTTATTGTGTGTGCTTATGAAAAAATAAAAAACGGGGGGAGAGCACAGTGCGTGTGTGAGCATTACCACAAAACGGCTTGACTGATCGGAACGATTTTCACACATGATCAGATATTAGACTCGTGTGGTCAATTATCATATCAGTCAACATCTAGAATTCAAAAGGGTAGTTTTAAAAACCGTTTTCCACACCGCTTGAGCTAGAGATACAAAGTTTGGCACTAAGGTGTACTATCAAGAGTAGTTTCAGAAATTATTATAGCATTTTGAAATAGTCGCCATCTTGTATTCAAAATGGCCGCCAAAAGAAATTTTCCACACCGTTCGAGCTAAAATTAGAAAATTTGGCATAAAGGTGTATTATCAAGAGTAATTTAGGAAAAGATTACAACAGTTTGAATAGTCAAAACGGATTGAAAATGGCCGCCCCAAAACCATTTTCCACACTGTTCGAGCTAGAGAAATGAAATTTGGTACGAAGGTCGCTCACGATAATATAAGACAATGCTAAAAGTATCGCCATCTTAATTAGAAATTGTCGCCCAGAAACGCATTTTCCAAACAACTGAAACTAGAGAAACAAAGTTCGGTATAAAGGAGTACCATCATGAGTAGGTTACAATAAATGTGGCAAAACTCCCACATGCGGACGCAGCCTTCCGGAGAGTTTGATTACAATAAAGGGGGCACAGCCCCTCAAAACTCCCGAACCTAGAGCGCAGTCCGCCTCGATGAAGCTAGTATTGATTACAGTCCAGATGACTATTGCCAAAATATTTTATCCAACCCGCACCAAGGGCGTTCATAATAATAATAATAAAAATCATGCTGTTAGGGATGGAGACTTCCAACAAAATTTTGGAGTGGGAATATTAAGCGTGAGGTTAATTTCTATGTCTGTTAAAAACGTATCTAAGGCACACATCCCGTTCAGTACGTACGTACGTCCATCTGTGTAAAAAAAATATATATCGCAGGAATCTCAAGCCGTATTATGGTTGTTTAGTTAAAGTTGGAAAGATCTCTGCCAGACTAACTGAGAGTCGCTTAAGCTGCCTTGCTTTGTGTAGTGGTTCAGTATTTTAAGTTTATATTTTGCAAATCCTTTTCATTACTTTATATTTATCTACTGCAAAATTATATATATAATGTTCGCCACAATGAAACTTTTTCCCAGTTCCCACATACTCCAGTAGTCAGTGTTACCAACCCATTATTCATAAAATTCAATTTTTCAAACTGATTCCATTACTTAGACGTAGCAGCACAAAACTTGGCATAAACTTTATTAGACACAATATATAAATATTGTGGCTGTTCAGAAGCCCAAACGTGTTACCAACGTACTTCAAAATCCAATTTTTTAATTTTGCTTCATAGCATTAGATATTTCCGCACAGAACTTAGTATTAACATTATCCGACAGAATAAAAGATATTTCGAATATTCCAGCGCATAAACACTCCAGTTATCAGTGTTGATAAACTATTTCATAAAAATATTTTTTTTTTTTTTTGTAATTATAACATTCATTGAAAAAATACAGAGTTTACATTATTAGAAAAATGCAAGATCAGTCCCATCGAGCATAGGTACGTATTAAGGGACAATATACTCAAGGTGACAACACTATTCTAAAAGTAATGAATGACATAGCAATAACTCGAAAAATATAAGACAATAAAACATTTTATGAATCTGTAAAAAGTTCCCACAAACAAGTCTTACAAATATTGAGTATATGTAAAACGTTTTCATAAGAATTTCTTCACTTCATTTAGCCAACAGCAGCTCATGTTGTGAAGCCTTATGCGACCGGTCTTACCGTCTGTCCGTCTATATGTCTGTCGACAAATTTCAACTCGGAAACTACCATGGATAGAAATGTGGTTGAGGTGTCGTTGGATAGGTCTCAGCAACACGAGTTCAAACTCTATAATTTATTCAGTTTGCGGTGGCGGATCTCGAGCTTCGGAGGTAATTTTCAATTTTGGAACTAGCAGGGCTAGGGATGTGGTTGAGGTTTCGTTGGAAAGGTCTCGCCAACAAGAAAAATGAAAATTTTGGTTATTTGGGCCAATTTAGCAAGTAATGACTTCAGCCCGTCTCGAGTCCATTAGCGGTTAAGTCTCTAAAATCCACAAACATCCATGCCCATCCGGGATTCGAATCCAGGATCTTCGAGTCGTTGGCGCTTAGCGTCCGAACTCAAACGACTACCAGGTCTGCTGTCGCCAACACGATTTGAAACCAGTATCATTCATTTAAATTGCAGGGACGGTTCTCGAGTTTTAGAGAATTCCAACTTGTGGAAGTACTAGTGCTAGGAAACTGGTTGATGTGTCGTTGGAAAAGTCTCGGAAAGACCAGTTCAAACTCGTATCATTCATCCAGTTTGCAGAAGCTGATCCCATCTAAGTTTGAGGCTGGGGCAGAGGAGGGGAAAGGATTCGGAAAAGTGTAGACCAGGGCCTATCTTGAAGGTGCCATCCCGACATTTGCCTGGTGTGATTAAAGAAAAGGTAAAAAAATCAGTCAGGATAGTCGGCCGCTGGAACAGAACAAACGATCTCTCGAATGCTGCGCTAGCGTTCTGGAACTTAGCTACGGCAGGTGGTTATATGCATGAATTAATTTTAATTAATACTTTATGTGTGTGTGAGATCCTATCAAGGGACCTCAGAAGATTTTAAATTGTTAGTAGAATTGGAGCGCTAACTTATTTTAACATGAGAATGAATCATTTAGATGGCGAATGTAAACAAACTACCATGAAAATTGTTTCGGTCAAACAAGCTTTCATTTCAGTATTACAAAATGCATATTTTTGTAATATTACCATGTTCAGTGTCGAATAATATTGAATGTGATAATTAATAGACATTCTACGAATGATTGTCAAGTCAAGCGTTATTGCTTAAGGTCTTTTATTGTTAAACAGGATGATTGTTTGGAGACAGTGTAATGCCATGTCACGTTTGCAATGAAACCTCTATGACAGGAACAAGCCGAAAATATCGACCGAGCCTTCATACTGGAAGCAGTAACGTCATTGTCTCTGCATTAGCAATGGGTAGGCACTTGGGTTCGAACCCCACAGTAGTCTATCCTGACTAAGGTTTTCCAGGATTTTTGCAAGTCAAGATAGTAATGCCAAGTAGGGATAGCACCCTGATCACTACCTTCCCAATAATCTCTTCTATTCTGGTCTGAGCAAAAGATGCCTAAAGGCAAAAAATAATTCATTTCCAAAACATCGACTTAGTCTTAGTGTTTCATCTTGAGACTCACTGTCTGGTGCTTGGTTCAATTGTTATTAACGTCGTTATCGAGGTGGTGAACTTCAAATGAGAACCTACAGTTAATAAAATGGGAACCGAAATAGTCCGTTCAATAGAACTCGTACCCACTCGCACAGAAAGCGAGCCCGCTAGCCTTCCGGAAGTCACCATCTGATAAAATCGAAAGAAAAACATTCTAGAATTTACCCACTCATTACCCCCCACCAGAAGAATAATTTAGTTCATATATGGATCTAATTAAATCCTACTTACGTAGAGAAGCGAGCGACTCAGTTTGTAGAACGTTTGCTCAGGAATCGGGAGGCGCTTGAAAAATTCCGAATTATAAAAAAATCGAATTCAACTGATGTTAAAGGAATTTTGGACCTTCCTCCGCCTCTCTTCTCCTAAAAATATAATAATGATTCGACACTCTCATATGTTCTTCATTTTCAGTTCCACACTTGGACAGCCTAAAAACTACTAGAAACGGGCAGTTCATAGTTTAGAAATTCCGTGTTGACCATGATTTCCTACAAATATTCTTCCGTCTTATTTTAATCATTTTTAAAATCGTAATTAATTAAAAAAAATTGGAAAGACCTGTTGAATTTTATACCTAGTTCTGGCACTGAAATTTACGTTATAGTAAAGGATGTTTCCAAATTATAAAATATTTTGCTTCCCATAACATTCTTTATTTTATGTTTTTTATCTGTATTCTATCACCGACTTTCACAAACATTAAAGCTAAAATAAGTATTATCATGTGTGAAATTTTCAGTAAAATCTTTTCAGTTGTTTCTTTTTCTTCCTATCTGTCAGCATTTAGAGACTCTATACTTTGGGGAACGATATGTACGGCATTCAATATTGGAGAGGATTCTCCGGATTTCGCCGCCAATGGATTATGTGAATTTAATTTAATTTGTATTTATGGCCTTTTAGTCTAGGAGCACATGTCAAGTTTCCTATGTCCCGTGGGCTATTTCGTGAAGCAAACATATGGGTACATACTGTCATTAGCTTATATTTATCATACACACTAATTTAGGAGGTGGACATCTGGCAACCCTGGCAGAGTCGCTGTAGTGCCACTAATCCAATATGGCCGCCATGACCCTGACCAAAATTACGTTTTTTAGAATAACTTCTTTGCGATTGAAATTACAAAAGAGACATTTATTACATAAAATATTGGAAATAAAATTACCTTTCCAACGGTGTACGAAACATTGTCGTATCTCATTTAGGTGCAGAAATATGTAAATTTATTTTTAATATGGTCGCCGTGACGCTGACCAAAATTACGTTTGTTTGTTGTTTTTTTTTCTTTAGAATAACTTCTTTGCGATTGAAATTACACAAGAACATTTATTACAAAAAGACTAGACTAGAAAACCAAAAAGACTGTCAAATAAAAGGGAATACAAAGTAGAATAAAAAAGAATATTAAACGATGACCCCAGGTCCCTGTGGGCCCTTCAATGACCCCAGGGACGTAAACCGACTAAGATTTGAAAAAAATTACTAATAATGTCAAATCATAGTCCATGGAAAGCAAATGTTAAAAATCAATATTTGAGGACTTTACCTCATTCCCCCCTCCCCTAAAACGACAAACAAAAATGGCGTAAATCGACTAACAATTTTACTAATAATGTCAAATCAAAGTCTATTGAAATTTAATGCCCAAAAAATTATTTGAGGACTCTCCCTTATCCCCCTCTCCTAAAACGACAAACAAAAATGGCGTAAATAGACTAAGATTGAAAATTTTACTAATAATGTCAAATCATAGTCCATGGAAAGGTAATGTTAAAAAAACAATATTTGGGACTCTACCTCTCCCTCCCAAAATGGTGTCCAAAGGAATAAAATCGACTAAGATTTGATTTTTTACTAATGATTTCAAATGAAGCTTTAATGCTAGTAAAGATCAAAAACAATATTTGAGTCCTCTTCCCTCCTCCTTCATCCTCAAAATGGCGTCCAACATGTAAATGCATTAAGTATTTAACTTTTTTTTAATAATGATGTCAAATGAAGCCTCAATGCTAGTTAAGATAAAAAAAACAATATTTGAGGACTACTTCCCTTCCTCCACCCAAAAAATTGCGTCCAAAGCCTAAATCCACGAAGATTTCACTTTTTCTATTGATGTCAAATGAAGCTTCAATACTAGGAAAGACTAAAAACTATATTTGAGGGCTCTTCCTCACTGCCCCCACCCTCAAAATGGCGTCGAAAGGCCTAAATCGACGAAGATTTAACATTTTTTTCTAATAATGTAAAATGGTTGGCAATTGAAAAAGAATATCGTAATGTTTCCCTTGAGGGAGCACCTTAATTGCCACCGCAATGCCCAGAGTAACTGAGTCTGGCGCTGTTACTTTTTTATTTAATTTATTAGGTAGAGACAGGTAGAGCAAGTTAAAGCAATGAAAGGTTCGTAGCTTGTCTTTCATCCCTTCACTTTTTTTTATAAAAATTACAAATCCACTATTTTAATAAAAAAGAGTCTCCCGTACAAAACTATATTGGCTTGTGTTTGAGGTACAAATTACTTTCTCTGTAATCTTCTTGTTGCAGTCGATGTAGCCCAAACAACGGTCTGTTGTATGGTAGGCGATGGCCCAAGTAGTTGGTA
>JAGDQP010001970.1:8363-34686 GCA_022664845.1 Lepisma saccharinum
TAATGTTTTTTAGACAGTAGGTGAAAAATATATATATATATATATAGATAGATATATATATATATATATATAACTCCTGCTATTAATTTCAATGAACACCAAGATCATCGTCAGAAATTTAGAACGAGGAAGGTGGGATGGTAGAACGTAGAACGAGTGGTGTAATTTGATGATACATGTTTCGTGCGTGACATGGAAGTATACAAGCAACACATTGTGTGTATTTGCACCAAAGCATAATTAATTATATTATTGAAAACATAAATTGTAATTATTGTTATGAGAGGGGTCCCGTGCTCATCAAACAGCTAAACTATGGAACGAGCTTACATTACATTTCAAAGTAGAGTTTTCGGGGGCTTTTGTTTAAACGATTTTCACAATTTTCACTGTAGTTAAAGTGCTTGGAACAAAGAAAGAACGTGAAAAGTAGTTGCAGTTTTCTGTGTTAGTTCATATAAAAACTTGTGCCTTACTTCCTGATTTCTTCTGCCTTAAAAGTCAAATATCACGAAAATGGTACCTTTTCTTTCGCTTCAATGTAACCTTTTTATAATACCTTAATTATTATTCTTTTATCCCGATGTTGTGTCGTCTTCTTTTGTGTGGTGATTTCCGTAGAAGTCTTTATTACTGCGAAGCAGCGGGTATATTATCTTGTCCTTATTTGCCCGTGCAAACAAGGAAGTTGCATTAGATAGACCGTGTGTCTTTGTGATTGATTGATGGTTGCCGTGGAGGTGGTTCACATGGGCAATTATTTTATTCCCAGTAGTGTCACATGATTGATGCAGACATTCACACCTTCTTCTGCATGCTAAGGAGTCGAGACAGGAGAAGAAAGCTTCGTGACAAGAAAGGCCAAAAGGAACTTGTGCATTTAGATACAAAATTTGATCCAGATTTCCTTGTTCGTCCCCTCATACTTCGCCTGAATGATGTTTTGTTCTGATGAGTAGTAGCAATTTGAATACACACATTAGTGCGCAGGGGGCTACTTTTTAAATATATTTGTTTACGTAAGTATAAATATAAACACTAAAATACTTCTTCCTTTTCAGTACTAAGGAATATAGTCATATGGTGAGACCAACAGAAAGGGCAAGGTCGGGATGAATAGAAAGGGCTTAGTTTGCCTTGAAGGACCTGCCGCTTCGGCAGAACACTGATGATTTGAATCTGATGGCCTTCAGGCATTTAAGGCTCAGGCCGGGATAGGGGAGAGGAAAGGATGCAGAAAGTTGTCGTCCAGGGCCTAAGCTGAAGGTACCATCCTTTGCCTGTTGGGACAGAGGAAAAACACTTGAAAAGCCTCAGTTAGGATGGTCGGCCGCTGGGAGAACATTGTTGATTGTGATAAGGACGTGAGTGTTGGCTGTAGACCTCGTGGACTTGCTAGAAATACTGTATATTATTGATGTTGACGTTTCGTTGCGATATAACACAGCACAATCACGGAAATTAAGATTAATTGAATTGTTGTTATTAACGTAAGTGCTGAGCTGCTATGAATGGGACGTATAGGTTTCGTTAAAGTCAGCTCCGTTTCATAGATCTTTGCGGAACATGAACCCGTGGCCACACACACAGAAAGCGAGCATGTTAATTTCTCGGCTCTTACATCATTTGAGACACAGGTGGATAAAGAAAAGGAATATATGTACAGAAATGTAATAGATAGAATAGATTGATAGAAATTCAGAACTTGTGTAAATATAGTGCCAGGTTTTCATTTTACAGTGTTGCCAGCGACTAAGAGGGTGCTAGTCGGTGTTAACATTAGGCGCTTAGTCTCTGGCAACACTACAATGACCAAAAGATTGTGCCCTATTCATCTACGCTGCCTATTACTTTCGTATACATATTTTCCTTTTCTTTCTCCACATGTGTGTCAAGTGCTTTAAGGCAAGTATCTCTAGATGGCAGCAGTATCTCAGCGTGTCTTTTTTTATCCTTGCACGAAATTGCAATGCTGCTTCTACAAATTCAAAGAAGAATGTTTATAACTATTTCAAGAGTTCTATCCGTGCCGAAATTTTACTTTCTGTTTCGTTCATTGTTATATGTTTGTATAACCACTTCAACAATGAAGCGATTTTTTCCCACCCTTTCATACAATGAGCAGTCCAGCCGTGTATTTCTCATCTCTGTCTGACGTGTAGTTTCTAGGGTTGGTGCAAAAAACAGGAGGGTACAGGTGGACAGATAGACAGGATAAACCAAACTGTATAACTTCTTCGTATTCATACGGGGGGCGTTAATAATAATAAATAATAGTCCAGATTACAGCTCTTTGTACTGTGGCTTACGGTTGTGTCGTGTGTCTGTTGTAAGAGCTTCCAAACCTACTGGGTCCTTTCACAACTGATAAAAAATCCTTTTTCTAACGTGGACACAGTTGCATTTGCAAAACAAACTGCCTGTCTGAACATGAATGTAATAAAAGCGCGGCAGTTCATTTACATATGACAGTTTGTTTTCAGCTAGAAGAAACTGCAGGTCACAGCAGGTGGTTTTTGAACTGGTTCCAGCGTTTGGGCTCTTGCTTTTAAACAGGAAGCAACACATTCTCCCTTTACTGTTTCTCGTCAGTCATCGAAGTTGCTGCAGAGTTTTACATATGTATAGATCGGTTATAATTAGAACATTTCCAGACACTGGTGACTTAATATACGTGAACCCACTCAACTACAGGATTTTGTTGATGTTCACTACTTCATCTCGTATTTTATCCTATCTCATTTGCTAAAAGCGGAAGGATTCAAATTCAATTTAGCTATCTTTATGCGTCTTAATCTTTCGCTTCTCTGTTTAGTTTGGTAGTGTTCTCCTTCAATACTGTCGTCACACCCGTCTTCGACATCACCATCTCTTACATACAACCATATCATCAATAGTTTTTGTAAACAATGTTTTTACTTTGAATTTTAAATTTTACGTATGACTTCCAAGTCAGGCCGAAATAGGCGCCTATGAAAAATATGTAGGGCCAGGAATTAGTTTGAATGTACCATTCCGGCATTAGCCTGATATGACTGAGGAAATACTTTCCAAAACTGTAATGAGAATGACCGGGTGCTGGGTGTGATTCTTACCAGCTGAGCCAGAGCCGTTCTGTACAGAATGCGAAATTTTGAAATGAGGAAATCAGAAATTTTTAATTTAAAATTGCGGCTGACTTACCAGACGACGGCTACGACTACTACAGATTATTATCTTTACTCTGATCTTACTTACAACTCGTCTGTTCTATCCATTTTGTTCGCCTGACAACAGGAGGAATTTGTTTCTTCGCAAATTCTTTCTTTTGAATTTTGACTGCCTAAACGTATATTCGAAAGATCTGAGGCTATCCAAAAAGTACACAACATAACTCCTGTATTCACTTTGCTTTTGTTGTGCATTAAACTCAGCATATCCTACTCCTACCTGTGTTCGAAAGCAATATTTTGACACAATGTGAAGACAGCGCTATTTGTCTTAGTCCTTAAAATAAAGCCCGCTCCGTATTTATACGGTAAATTTATGAGCAGATCTTATATTTATTCCCATGTGACACGCAACAGGAAAAAACCTTGTTTTCAGTATTGGTGGCAAGAAGCTGGAGTGCATTATCCAGTCTTATCAGAGTTATCGAAACCCACAATGTATTTGCCGACCGAGGTAGTCGTGTGGTCTGAAGCATTAGTCAGTATTCGAAGATCGGGTTACTGGATCACAAAATCAGTGTGATCATTTGGGTCACCTTTGTCCGGGTCAGGCCGGCCGGTTTCCGCTCTGCAGGACGGATTAGGTGTTCAAAGATCAGAAATATAATATGGCAAGAATCAGTGCTGCCAGATATAGGTTAAGGAAGATATAAAATTTTTAATCAGGAAAAATAATTAAAGTCAGACATTTGATTAATAATTAAATAATCCATCTTTCCCAAATTCCTATTCAGTTTGGCATCTGGAACTGTGTTACTTAAATTATTATTATTTTCTCGTGAAGATAGTGTAATTGAATGTGGAAGTACTGTTTATTTGTCTGCTTAAGTATGCTGATTTGGGTTCCAGATTAAAATTGTATATATTTTCCAGTTTACTTTCTATAAACATTCGTGAATGGCTTCTCCGTTTTAAACCTGGCAGCACTTTCCTGAACACGTTGTTAATTTTAGACTTCTTTTGTACGATGCTGGAAAGGTTATTCTATATTTTTGGTGCAACGCTATCTATAGGAGCGTTATAAAATGCAGAAAATTCCAAAGTTGCGACTGGCGAAGTGCCAAACGTTCAAAACGGGCGATGGAATTTCCCGACGAATATGGTTGTATCGTTACTCCTAGCCATGCGGAAAAACTAAATATTGCAAAGAAATAGCATGGTATGTATTTTGTGCAGAATAACAATGATAGTGATTGAATTTTTTTTTCACTACACATGCTTTCTCAATGTATTATTATTTTTATATTTTATATACACCGGCTCATTCGTTGAAGCGTTGGCTTCGTATTCCGAAGTGCCTAAGTTCGAATCCAGCGGCCATCCTTCTGACTTTTTTCCCCCTCAGTCACACTAGCCTAATTATCGGGAGACTAGGTCCTGGATCTATATTCCTCTACAGTACTCGATTTCAACCGGATTCAAAGATGCCCGAAAGACACCTTCTGTGCATTTTGCTGTAGTCATGAGAGAAGGGATGAAGGTCAAGTTACCATCGCGACATTCGAGTGGTGGAACTGAGGAAAACCCTGGGAAAATCTCTTGTCACGTTAGCTCGTGTGAGTGGGACTCGAGTTTGCAACTCCTTCTCACTACCGAATATTAAAGAACAGGAACAGATTCAATAGACTCATTTCCTTCTTTAATTAATTTTGTATTATCATTCTATAGTATTATTTAAATTTGAATAAAACAGTTTCGTTTCTTCCTTTTCTTTGTGTCCCCAGGGCTATAGGTGAGTGGTTATGCCCACTGCCTTGTAATTAAGGATTCCCGGGTGTGATTTACGGTGGAAACTCAGGTGGTTCGGTACGCACGTTAAACTGTAGATCCCGCCCTTAGGATATCCTCGTCATCCGGTGGAAGCAATGGTAAACCACCATCGATTCACCTTATCTAGGGATCCTTGAGTCAGAACCTGCCTTCGGGCAGAACACCTATCATCATCCTTTTCTTGAGAAATCAGAAAAGACTCCTCATAAGAAAGGAAATAAACAAAACTATAATTCATTGAATAATGACATTATTTTTTATGCTCACGGAGGACAAATTATGAAAAATAATACCTGGCTATTTAAATAATCGTATGCTGTCTTCATTAACAATGGATTTTTTTTTCGCTAAGAACTTTTCACCTTTCCCCAGAAGTCATCTTCAAGGAGAACACCGATTACTGTTTCTGTTTTTGTATGTATACGTTTATCTGAAAATGTAAAGAAAGTGAGAGAAAAAAAGTACAAGTATTTTAGTAATGTAAGATTTTAAAGTACCTTTTTTGAAATGTTGATGAACTGTATAAGGTGTCCTTACATTATTGACTATTTTTGAACAGAATTACATGAACAATGCCTTACATTTACATGATATACTAGATATATAGACTTCATTCATGTGGTCTTTTCTTCTTCTTTTCAGATCGTTATGGAATATTGTGGTGCTGGCTCAGTATCTGATATCATGAGGTTACGAAAAAAGACCCTTATTGAGGACGAAATAGCCACGATACTTTCGGATACCTTGAAAGGCCTTGAATACTTGCATTTGAGACGGAAGATTCATAGGGATATTAAAGCAGGGAACATTCTTTTGAACACTGAAGGACATGCGAAACTAGCGGACTTTGGTGTGGCGGGACAGTTAACCGTAAGTAGTGACTCTTATCAGCTGTTACATTCTTAAAAAATCATATTATAATAATGAGGGACAGGATACATGAGCTATAATTTAATGTACTGTAAGGCGATATTTAATGTTGATTTACGCTGTAATATAAAACCATTAAAAGTGTATAAGTTAATGTTATAGTACTTCTGTCGTTGAAATTAGCAGTTCGTCGCGAATTGCAGTCGGATCCCTCTAATCCAGTCTTATTCCTTTGATTTCAAACATTATTGGGGATGCTGTGCAAGACTGCAGTAAAAGAGGTGGATAAAGTTTCAGTGCACGGCTATTTTGGGAATTACAAACCAGTTCAGCGTTATAGGTCCCCTCGGTTAAAGCTTAATTATCTTCAAACTTGGATCAAGTACTTTCATAAGACATAAAAGATAAAAATATGGCTTTAAACAAAATACTTCAGCAATTAACGAGAAGTAGCATTCTTACGTTAGAATAGTTGAAATGCCTTTTCGCATAAATAACATCCGAATACGTAGGTTTATTCGGGAGGTCGTGGGCTCGATCCCATCGGCCGGCCGACCATCCTGACTGAAGTTTTTCCAGGGTTTTTCCTTAGTCACACCAGACAAATGGCACCTTCAACATAGGCCCTGGCCGACACCTTCCCGAATCCTTTCCACTCCCACTTTCCCGGCCCGAGCCTTAGATGCCTAAAGACCTTAAATAAAATTCAATTCAATTCAACATAAGTTTATAATGCCGAAATGAACAGTAGTGGATGTTGTTCTCATAATAAAAGAACTAACTGAGAACACAGTGCATACATATTTAGTTTCTTTAATAATACAATGCCGTTCTGGCGAAATATCCAAAAAGAGCTAAATAACTCTTATTAAAATGAAATGGGAAAGAGAAGTTACCATTGAAGTCTTCGATTCAGTGAATTTTATAGATGTCAAGTTTCTAATATAATTTTGCAGGCAGATTTGAAATTTCCATTTAAAGTGTCCTTTTCTGGCAAAGCTAACCAATTAAAAGCTTGTTTTTCAACCAAAGACAGCCAATTAAAAATTTGCTTTTTAGCCAAGGTCAGGCAACTAAAAGTTCGCAAGACAATCAGTTAATTACTATTTTGCTGTATGTATGTAACTGAACTTTCGCCATTGTCTTCAAAGAGTCGGCGTGGCTCAGACGTGGCTGGAGACTTCTCTCTCAGTGTTCCCATGCCTGGCGCTCTGAGGTGCACTATCAAATTGAGTACCAGAGTGCCCTTGGTATTCCTGGGCGCCTTGGGAAGGTAAAGGTGGTCGAGCGTGGGACTGACCACATCACCTCACTTCGTATCGTAGGTCAAGAAAATGTGGAGCGCTACCTTCACATCCCCCATGCACCGTTCACGGTGCGTGCGTATCGCACAGGAGATAACTTTACCTTACCAGTGTCTTCAACTAGTACATTTCGAGAGAGCTCTTCTTCTTCTCGTCTTGTAGTATAGTTTGATTTTTTTTGTAGCTCTCTGCGGCGAGATTCGTGCACAAAGTCGTGCACCGAAAGTGTTAGTACTAGAGTCGAAACTGCTAGATCCCCAGTACAAATACACAGAAAATTGATCAGTTATGTTACAGTGTAATAAAACCGCAGCTCGAAAGCTAATTCGCCTTTTTTTTTTCCTTAACTGCCTAAGCTAGGACAAATCCTGTATATTATAGGAGTACAGTGTATTCATCTTTGTACATATTTCTCTATTGAATATGTGTACTAAATAACACACTATGGTGAGCTATTGGGAACTCGAGGATTTTGACCCCTTCTTAGATCTTTCATCTCTGCATGTTTAACCATCTTTTCTCAATAGAAGTTCGATTTCATCATCCAGACGTGAGTTATTCTTGAACTGTATGCTTGTACCTAGAGAGAGAAAAAAATGTAAATAATCAGCGGTAATGTGGATTTAGAAATTGAAAATTGTAGTAGATTATCGTACGTGGACAGAAGTTCTGACGAATGTCTAAAACTTACCTTTTTGTTTTCATTTAAAAGGTATTGAAATATCGTTATAGTTGTTGACTTGCAGAGATATGCACAATCTCATGACGCACTGTCGTGGAAAATTGTATATAACTGAATAAGGGTACTAATTGAAGAAAATTATTTAGGTCGTAGAAAAAAAAAACACCCAAGTTACATAGTTTCCTCGTTTTACCCAGGAGAGGGATATTTTTGTAACCCAACAGGAATTATTCATTCTAATTTTAAGTTTAAAAAAAAAAAAAAATCCGCACATGGAAGGGACACCTGCAAATTTGGGCAATATTCTTTGAAGGCAGGCGTCAAAACTTTTGTCCATAACTGTAGCAATTATATGTTTAAATTAGGATGTTGTATCGTGTTCCGTTCCGTGCCACTTAGTTTTTCAAAATCCGTAGGTATCATTTATCATTTATGTATTTTCTTTCAGAATTTATATTTTGGGTTTGAAATCTCAAATGTTCAATATATATCCCACACTTTTTCTTTCTATTCTATGAGAATCCAAACATCAGGAGCTTCTCAACTCAATTTTAAATACCCATTCGAACTGTGAGCAAATGCCACTTTTAAATATTCGGTGTTGACGTCGTAGCTTTATACCCTTGGATACTGTACATTCGGTCTTAGCTTATCCTTTTTGTGAATATCAGCATGAGCCAAAGTTGCCTAAAGGCCTTAAAATACAATGAAATTAAGATTTTGTGAATGTGTATATGTTGTGTGTGAAGGGTAGGTACAGAAAGGAGAATAAGAGAATATGCCCATACAGCACATGTACTGTAAGACGCTTTTACACCTTCTATACGGCTATGTACAAAAAATTTGACGCATGTCTTTCGATAATATTTCCCTGATGTTGTGTTATTTCTGCAAGTCAGCAAATATATACGATATTTCCATATATATTATTTTTGCAATGAGAAAAGAGTTATAGACATGTGTCAGTACTTCTGTCGATAACTGTACCATATCATAAGTTACATGATATACAGATGCTTATCAGAATAATGGAAACACCTGTAGTTGGCAACACGTCAGATGTATGGGTTGGCAGTGGTGTCGTGGCGACCGCAGCGCCGGACTGCTGGTGGTGGTGTGTTAGGTCGGTCTCCATACTACATCAGGCGTCCTGGAACAGGAGTGTGCAGTGGCTGCAGCAGACGGAGGTAGTGTAAAATGGGAGACCTCTCAGAGTTTCAAAGAGGGCAAATTGTTGGTGCGCGGTTATGTGGAGTGAGTGTGACGGCAGTGACTAGTGTGTTAGGTGTGTCGCCAGGGACAGTGTCGAAGGTGATGACGGCCTACACAACACACGGGAAAACCACATCGGGGAAGCGGAACAGTGGGCGGAAGAAAAGCATCAGTGACAGGGCACGCCTGGTATTAAAGCGCATTGTCACGCGGAACCGTCGTGCCACTGCGGCGCAAGTGACGGAGGAACTCAATCAGCACCTCCCCCAACCTGTTTCGACAATCACAGTCCGCCGCGAATTACATGACATGAACTTACGGGGTCGTGTTGCACGGGCCAAACCTCTCATCAGGGACCAGAACGCTTTAGCACGCCGCAAATGGTGCCGCGACCATGTAACTTGGACCGTTGACGACTGGAAACATGTGGTATGGTCGGATGAGTCACCATTCACCCTATTCCAAACCACGGGCCGTGTTTATGTGTGGAGAACGCCCAAAGAAGCGTATGATCTGCAGTGTCTCCGCCCAACTGTGAAACATGGCGGCGGCACGGTGATGCTGTGGGCCGCAATATCATGGTTTTCATTGGGTCCTGTGGTCACACTTCGCGGACGCATCACTGCCAACGATTATGTCGCAATTTTAGGAGACCACTTGCATCCTATAGTCCGGATGTTGTTCCCGAACAATGACGCCATATTCCAGGATGATAATGCACCCATTCACACAGCTGGAGTTGTTGCAGCGTGGTTTGAGGAACATCGGGATGAAGTTCAACACCTCCCCTGGCCCGCCCAATCCCCAGATCTCAACATAATTGAACATCTGTGGTCCATCTTGGAAACACGACTCCGGCGACGATTTCCACCTCCATCCTCTCTCACAGAACTGGCCGATGCCCTGCACGAGGAATGGTGTAATATTCCACTTGCTACCATTCACGACCTTTATGCCTCCATCCCACGTCGCATCAAGGCTGTTCTGAAGGCGAAAGGTGGCCCGACACCATATTAATCTGGTAAGTTGCACTTTCGTTCAAATGTTTCCATTATTCTGATAAGCATCTGTAGTTCTAAATAAAATATGAAGTAACGTTTTGGAAAATGTCCACTGTTTTAGAAAGAATGGTTAGAGGAGTGTTGTAATAAAACTGTCATTTTCATAAGTTTGTTCGTACCAGAGATTCATCTAAATTATATTATTTTAAGGAACCGAATTAAAAACTTTATGATTTTTGTAAATTTTTAATGTTATATTCCAGGACACAATGGCCAAACGAAATACTGTAATAGGAACTCCATTTTGGATGGCACCAGAAGTAATTCAAGAAATTGGGTATGACTGCGTAGCTGACATTTGGAGCTTAGGTAAAACCTCATAGCGTATTCCATTCAAGATTAAGGTTAATTGTAAAGCAACAGTCTCCAACAAGAGATGGCAACACTATCTCCGTAGGTGTCTAATATATCTTTATCGTTGCACGAAATTTCAGTGCTGCTCCTACAAATTCAAGCGTAGAAATTTCTAACTTTCAAGGAAGGAAGTTCATAAACAATTCAAGAGTTTAATTCTAGAAATCAATATCGATTTTTTATTTTCGTTTTTCTTCATTGTTGAAATCGCTTGATTGTGGTTGTGAATATTCAAACCTATAACAAACAATGAACAAAAAAGAAAATTAAAAATTGAACTCTTGAATTGGTTATGAACTTTTTTGCCTGGAGGTTAGAACACTCTAGGCTTGAATTCGTAGGAGCAACATTAAAATTCCTTGCAACGATAAAAATACATTAGACATATACGGAGATAGTGCTGACATCTTTTGTTGGAGATCGTTGCTTTGATATTTAAGAAAATAACGTCGTTAGCCATAATTTTACGTTTGAATTGAAGATAATAAACGACAGTAGTTGATACTAACGGTGGTAATAAACCAGTGGATTAAAAGTAGATAATGATTTGTAGTCTTGAAATAAAGGGGGATACCGATCATGAAAAATCCATGAAATGTTGTGGCAATGTGCATTATCTTTCACGACTTCGCGCGTTTACAAGAATGTTGTTTGTGAAAATATCGCAAATTTCTGTTGTTTTTATTTGTTCTCTTTTTATATTTATTTCTCTCTTATTTGATAAATATGTGCGTTAAACAAGTCTCTAAAAGAGTCGCCGTAGCCGTCTGACTACGAATCGGGCGGCCCGGGTTCAAATCCCGGGCAGGACACTGGAGACTTTTTCTCACAGTGTTCCCATGCCTGGCGCTCTGAGGTCCACTCAGCCTTCTGTCAAATTGAATACTAGAGAGTCCTTGGTACTCCTGGGAAGGTAAAGGCGGTCGAGCGTAGGACTGACCACCCCCCTTACTTCGTACCGTAGGTCAAGAAAATGTGGAGCGCTACCTCCACATCCCCCATGCGCCGATCACGGCGCGTGCGTATCGCACAGGGGATAGCTTTACCATACAAGCCTCTTGAAGTCATGAAGGAGTCCATGAATTTTGCTCCTGTAAATTGAATTCAAACCCTGTAAACTCCCTTTGGAGTTTCACTGAGTAAATGCAGTGTTCGATTTGTTATACATTAAGTAGGGAGGGGAATCCTAAAAAACCTAGTGGTTGCTTGTTTTCACCTATTACCTGTTTACAAAGAATTACAAAGATTTTATCCCTGGTTAGGATGATACTCGTAATCAACAACCGAAGATAAAATCCTCAGGCATCAGGGAAAATTCCCGGCAAATAGAACACTAGCTAAATGACATGTACTTTTATTTTTTAACATTATTTGCCTGCAACGAACTAGGACAATCATGGTTGAGCTCAGACCACCACTAGATGTGAACCCATGACCTTCCGAATGCAAGGTCAACGCTCTATCAACTGAGTTACAGCCGCTTGGCAATTTACAGTAGTAAGGTAATTTGGGAAATCCTTGACTTCTGTATTCCTGATTTAATGCCGTATTTACTATATATATATATATATTTAGAAAAATCTGGGAATTTGTTCTGGCTGAAACATAAGTACTTACCACGAAGTTATGGGTAGAAGAAATCGGCTATGTGTAAACTTTGGGAATCCGGGATAATGACACTAAAGTCCCAGTAACTTAGGAATGGAATGGAAGGAAGGTGTGTATGCAAGAAAACGTGTAAAGCATAGGAATCGAGAGGGGTTCTTCGAAATAAACAAACATTATTTGAAAATTAAATTGAACGCCACCAATCAGTTACAGTGAAACTTCCGAATAGCGGACACCGTTTAGATCTAAAACAACTGTCCGCTATTAGGAGGTGTGTTCTATTTAGAAATACACATGGAAACTTCCTTTAAACGGCCATAAGAACTTGGAATACGAAAATGGCATACAAACGTAATTAATGTACATTAGTTTTATCTATAATTTACTGTAGTGTACTTTGATATGCTTTGAAAGGAAGCGTTATCAAGGTGTCAGTGTCCGGTATTAAAGAGTCCGCTATTGAAAGAGTTTCCTTTCATAAGATTCAGTGTTATTCTGCCGGGGATTTTAAACCTGTCCGTTAGTTAGGGGTGTCCGTTGGGGAAAGTTTCACTGTATTTAAAATAAACTTGCTTATTAAGTGGTGATAAGAAAATCTGGTGCCTATAACAGATTTTGAAACTACCGTAGGAGGGATAATATGTAAAAGAAATAAGAAGAAAAAGAATGCATATCATTTGTTTTGATAATTTGAAAATAAGGTGTGAGAGAGACTCACGTTTCTGGAATGTAAGTAAATTCTTGGTCTTTATTATTAAAACTTAGTGAATTCTTATCATGACCTGACGTCATTTGTGCGTAGTTTCTTTCCTATTGTATATCCGTTCCGTTTCCCACAAAAGAGGCAGGAAGTGTCGGAAGAAAATTGGCTGTTACGTAATAAATAACGATGAATAATGCGATAATCATTTTGACTGTCATGAAGTTACGAATCATTACGTCTAAACTTGATTTGCATAACTATTTATATAAAATATTTTAAAGCCCTGCCAAAATTTGGTAGCATTTCATTTCCAATTCCAGTCGCATTTCTTGTGTGCTCAGTTAAGTCACACTCTCTATATACAGGCAGGCTTCTATTTATTCTATTTCTAAAAGTGAGTGATTTTCATTATTGATCCAGGTATGTTTTCATCGTAGTTTCCGTTATCGTGGGCTAGTTGATAGCCTAGATCGCAGTCTACGAATTGGCTGTGGGTTTGTTCGAGTGGGTCCTGTTCATGCCAGGAATCCTGATTGTTATTTTATTTCCAATCTTTCAGACTTGGGTGGTGCAAGATTTAGGTCCTGGCGGACGAATTTAGTAGTTGGGTCTTTCGCCTCCCCTTCCGCAGAAAAGAATAAGAAACTCCCAAGTTTTATGCAGAATTAGTATCATTTTGGGCGTAATTATATGTATTTAATATTCATTTTATACCCAGATGCACTTTGCTTCCCTCTGTAGCTCGTGGACCCCTCCCGTAGCCCACTTCTAAATATAGATCTTGGGGCGTCTTTACATACTCTTTTTTTCTCCTGAGATTTTATTCACAAGAGGGAAATCATTCTTTAGTCAGTAAAGCCTAAAAATATGAAACTCATATCATTAAACATAACTGTGACTTTTTGTTTCAACTAGCGAAGAATACGTAGGAAATATTTTGAGCAGTAGTTGCTTTATTGTTTTGTTTTGTTTGGAACTTCTCACGAGCTTCGTTTGTCATGGATGAAGATATTTAAAAAATAAACGTTTAAAAGATGAAGTCCGAAAATGTGTACTGTATTTCAGGATGATCGGCCGCTGAGATCGAAGCCACGACCTCCCGAATTCTACGCCAACGCCCTACCACTGAGCTGCGGCGGCTCGGTACTATAACATAAAACAAGATAATAAAGGAAGGGGTGACTGGGAGAACCCTATACCATTATCAATCCATACTGTTAATGTAAAGACAGTTATTGGATGCATACAGTGTACACACAATGTCACTAAATGTAAAAACTTACTCTTATAAATTGTTGTTTAACACCCCGACACATGGCAGATCTTCATCCAACAAGTCTTCGGATTTACACATGGGTTAATTGATAGATTTGTTTGTTTTTCTTTATTTACTACGTTGGTTTACATTATAATATTTAACATGCCCTAGTTAGGATTAAAACGTCAATTTTATGTTTTTTAATCGTGTTTAGTCAATTTACAGAGAAATTGGTAGCCGCCGTGACCGAAACTCGAACCTGATTCTCCCAGTTTCCGGTCGGATGCGCTGCCCATTACAGCACCATAGCACGGCGAGTTCTGTGTGTATATAGAATGCTTGTCATACCTTGACACTCTCCTAGTTGCTAGTTATGTTTGGAGATTAATTTCAGTATTCACCTCACAAAAGGTTTCTTATGAAAATGAATCTATTCTTTCGAACTGCACGATTGCACACACATTCCTCAACAGAAGTCTCCAAACATGTGGAGTGCCTTGAGTTCATAATCATTAACAGTGAGCTAGAAGAAAAAAATCTTGATCTACACAGAGAATTGGCCGTCTCGTTTCTTGATGTAATCGATAGGAAACTGACTGATGTGGGCTCGAGTCCCGGTCACGGATACTTTTAATTTTCCTGTGTTAGTTTCCATGTTTACCTTACACAAGGTTTCTTGTGAAAAAAAGAAATAAATGAAAAGAACATAATAACATCAATTTATAGATGTTGATATCACGTAAGTAAATTTTTTATTCGTAGCGTCTTTACTCATGGTGCTTATTTGTAAATTACTTGCTTAGTATTAAAAATAGTACGAAATAAAACTGCGTATACTTTATATACGAGGGGGGGATCAAATATAAACGGGATTTTTGTACCTGAACATCAACAGTTGGTAGGACTGGCCACACGCTTCTGCTATGTTTAGGCGGGACCGCTGGGAGTGGAGAGAGCGTGCTGTTGGATATTTCCCGCCATCTCGTCAGTACCGCTCATGATGTCGGAGCAACAGGTCCACCCCTCCACTGCGCAACGCATAATTATAAAATTTCTTGCCCGTGAAGGAGTTACAGCGGCAGAAATTTACCAGAGATTGACTGCACAGTTCGGGGATCAAACATTGTCAAGGACGCGTGTGTATGCCTGGCATAAAAAGTTCAAGGAAGGACGAGAACGTGTGGAAAATCAGCAACACGATCGCTGTCCTCGGACCAGCATTACGGACGAAAACATTCGTGCGGTTAAAGGCATTATTGACGACGATCGACGAGTAACAGTATCAGAAATTGCAGAACAAGTCGGAATCAGCAATGGGAGTTGTCAAGCAATCATAAAAAACGACCTACAGTTCCGTAAAGTGTGTTCCAGATGGGTTCCTCACCTTTTGACCGAAAATCTGAAGTTGAGACGTTTGGAGGTCTGTCAGAGGCTTAAAGCAAGGTTTGCGGAAGAAGGTGATGCATGGACTTATCGCCCTGCGATTTCCATTTGTTCGGACCACTTGAAGAAGCTCTAGGAGGGCAACGATTTGAAGATGAGGAGAGCGTGGAAGAGTTCGTGCGCAACTGGCTGGTGACACGACCCTGTTCTTTTTACGATGAGGGCATCAAAAAGCTGCCCATACGCTGGGACAAATGCATTTCCAAAGGAGGAAACTATGTGGAAAAATAAATTGTAATTGCCTTGTGGTATTCAATAAATGAATTTAAACAAAAAATAAAATCCCGTTTATATTTGATCCACCCTCGTATTAACAAAACAAAACGTAAGAAGAGGATTTGAATACTGTCGGTGTATTGTCATTAACTTCTTAGTAATAATTGAGAAAGATAACATATTGCTTAGATTTTACGTACGGTATCAATCGATACTTCAACTAATGAAGTCGATACTTTGAAATTTTTGACACTAATTATTTTCTCTGAAAATAATCCCATGGTAGAAGTTAGGTCTATAACTTACACCTTAAAGCTTCTTGAATTTGAATTTTATTGATGGCATCTGTGACTCAGGACAGAGTTAAGTTATAAATTATAGAATGTAATATACTTAAATATTAATTTTAATTGATGTATGTATTGTTTAATGCATTGAAAGACATTGTGAAAAAAATATGGAATATCAAACATTGAATATCAAGTATCGGACGTATCGAGAAATTCTGGTGTCAACCCATCTCTAGTTGTTGAGTTATAAAATTCTGAAAGTGTAGAAGAAATTCATAACGGCTTAAGAAATATTGAGTTCTGAATGAAAACATTCTTATACACACTAAAAAATCGAGACAGAAAAGTGTCCGATTTTATCCCACTATATTTGCTTTTTTCTCACTCACTTTGCGTTATGTTGAAAAAGATACGCAGAGTAAGCAAAATACAAACAGTAATATTCTTTCTCTGAATATAATACTGAAACGAAAAGATTCTTGAGTGTTCGAAAGAAAAATACTACGAAGGAATTTTTCTAGTTGCATGTGTTGGGGAGAAGCTGACTGAAAATAAAAGATCGGTTGGTGAGAAATTTTATTATCAGTTCTTCGACGCCTCGGATGATCTCTGCTGCATCTAAGTGAAGCACCTAGTCTCCAGTTTCACGGACTGCGGTTGAATTCTTTCTTCATTGTCAGTTTCTGTGTCCCATGGCTTTCGGAGCCTGTAAAACGACGTTTTTTTCAGTATGGCTATCCCCCCCCCCCCTGACGCACACATACGGATACCCACATACCATCATAAAATAAGAAGATGCACAATTTGTATTATGGGCCAAATGTGCATGAAAAAAGAGGGAAAAGAACCTACCCATGACGGATACAATGTTGATGTTGTGAGGTTTGAAACTACAAAACAACCGCCGACCCCTCAGTGACCTTTATAAATACCGTATACTTGATTACTTAATATTTTCGGTGTGTCAGTGTGTGTGTGTGTTTGAGAGAGAGAGCGTGACAAGAGCCGACTTAACAAAAACCTATAACATCCAGTAAATGAAAAGTATTTTTATTTGTTTTCTTATATTTTAATATACCCTACAAGTATTTAACTTGTAAGTTTCAAAGTTTAAAAAGATGACTTCCACTCTTCTGTAAAATAAAGTTTTAAAGAATTCCATCTTTAAGATCAAATTATGTAGAATTATTGTAAATATTTAAGATAAAAGAGGATAATACTGTCGAACAGTTAAACGATAAAAACATTATATTTATATGTTACTTTTGATTTATATGTATTTATATGTTACTTTACATATGTATCATTTGCATTGTCCCACATAGCACAGGATATCCATCCCACGGATATCCTATTTAGATCCAGTATACAACGTTCCAGAATATTTGGGATCAAATAAGGATATTATTAGGAATATTTTTTAGACTGTTAAAAGGAAATTTTAAGTTGGAGTTTCATGAACATTCTGAGAATATCTGCAAAGAATAATTGTTCTCGACATATTCGTAAATATACCTGGGATATCCTTAGGATATGTGCTTATTCTGGACATTCGGATATTCGTAGAATATTCTACGCACATTCCAAGAATATTGTAGAATATCCTTGGGATATTCCAATATCCCCACGGGGATATTCGTAGCTTATTCCTAGAATGTACCTGCGCTGTGTGGGTTAGAACAATGTTGAAGAAAGTACCACGTACCGAAGGTCAGAAATAAATATCAAGAATTCTGGTATCAATCCATCTCTAATTTGTATAATACTTTTTAATTACATATGTATCATTTGTATCGTAAAACAGTGTTGAAGAAAGTAGTGTTCGATTTGCCGGGGGGATCCCGGGGATTTTCGTACGTGCGTGAGGATTTCATCCCCGGTTATTGTTTCAGAATATCATCCCAACTGGGGATACATTTTTGTATTTCTGCCCAAACAGGTAGTATTACAGCAGCAACCGCTACTTTTAAGATCCCCCCCCCTTCGTAATTTATAGCAAATCGAACACTGGAAGAAAGTATTGAGTACCGAAGTTAAAAGAAAGTACCAGCGTCAAGTATTGAGAAAGTCTGGTATCGACCTATTTCTAATTTATATAATACTTAACTACTTTTAATTAAGTATGTACCATTCGCATTGTAGAAGAATATTGAAGAAGGTATCAAGTACCAAAGGTCAGAAATGAGTACCGGCATCGAGTATTGAGGAGTTCTGGTATCGACTCATCTCTAGTTGTAAGTATAGAAAAATCAATTGAAAACTGTGTTGACATCTATGGAGAGAATAAGGAGAAAGAAATAATGCATTTATTCTATTCAACAGGTATCACTGCCCTTGAAATGGCTGAAGGAAAACCGCCTTATGGTGACATACATCCAATGCGTGCAATATTTATGATCCCTACTAAACCCCCACCGTCTTTCCGAGAGCCCGATCAGTGGTCTTCTGAATTCATAGACTTTGTATCTCGTTGCCTTGTGAAAAACCCCGAAGAAAGAGCTACAGCCACCGAGTTGTTGCAGCACGACTTCATACGGAATGCGAAACCGCCGAGTATACTAGGCCAAATGATCGCCGAAGCACGGGAAATACGGGAAAACCAAACCTACAGGAATACAGGGAAGCAGACAACAGAGGAGTCGGTAAGTGGTCGATAGTTTCATAGGTTTATATGTCTTTTAATGTTTAAGGTAGGAGTGACGATATTGAGAATGAATGAGATTTCATTAATTTTTAATTATTTCGAGTAATGAACGATTTGACATTTATGTTGATGTAGAGATAACAAAAAGTCAGAAGGGCAAATATGAGGTCATATGAAAAACAAAGGAAGAAATCCTTAAACAAAATTGACTTCATTGTCAGTAGCAGAGAAAGAATCACTTGGTAGCCATAGCTAGAAGAATAAGAGTTCAGTATGACAGATGAAACAAATGACGAACGATTTCACGTAGTACTGCAACAAAATGGATTAAATCGAGCTTTTTATGTTGAAACCTGACCGAGCTCTTGATCAGTGGGAAAGTACTAGAAGTCGGGAAAGTATGCAGTACGAGAGAAATATTGAAAAGAAGGGTAATGAATAAAAATAAATAAAATAAAAAAAGTAATAGTGGAGTTATAAATAGCGTAGTATAAGTAACGGTGTAGGATACTTGATGTAGGAAAAATCGAGGGATGAAGAGAGACGTATGGAGAGTAATGCCCCAAGTGTTGAAAGGCACTGAGAGGGGGTGGAGGAATGGTTTAGAACTGTATTGTTTGGGGCACAACGAAGCGTAAACTAACATCAAAGTCAGTGTTATATATAATTATACGTGCGGAAACGAACATAGGGGTAGTTATTGTTTCTTGAGGTTTAGGGGTCAGTCTGTTTCGCGCGCGTTGAAGACACTACAAAATTGTGCAGATTAAGATGTTGCAACTTAGGATGTAAGGTGGATGCGGATGTAAGTACGATGGAGCATGTCCTTCATTAAGTTTTATCGCATTTAAGAGCAGGAACTAGGAAACGTGGAAGAAGAGTTTGTGCCGACTAAGATAATTTTATAAGGTTGGGAGGTTGCTGGAAAGTAATTTCGGCTTGGTGCGAAATACAAATCTGTTATCGCGATCTTCGAAATATGCATAGTTTCTGAGCTACAGTCTGCCAAAAGCGTGGGAAAATGAACTTCTTAGCACCGAAACTATGCACATTTCGAAAATTTGTCAGGAGAACTTTCATCTTGTTTTGATGTGAGGAATCACCTCCAGAAGTTCGTTGGTGTAATTTTAAAACTCCCTGTATTTTTTTTTTTTCTCGATTTCTACGCAGACCTTCCATTCATATACACAGTGACGGCTTGTTTTAATACCGCTCTTTCCATCATTGCCTTGGGTGACAAAGTAATGGTATTTATCTCACTAACCCATTCTATTGTGCTTCATTGTTGAAATAAAATTCTTCATCGCGATCATAAAAAAAACTTTATGTAATGATTATGGTCAAGAATCTGTGTAACTTTCCTTAGTAATAATATATAATAATAATAATAACCACTGACGTGACAGGCTGATAGGCCCTGAGCCTGCCCCAACGCCATCCGTTCGCGGTTGGTGGAACTACGTCCACCTGTGTGGTCAGCACTCCGCGCTACCTGACCACGAACAGGCGTATCAGGGGCTTTCTAGACCAAGTAGTCGTCACGTCTTTATTCACGTGACTCCCCAGTTTGCCTCACGACGCTGGGTGGACGCCGAAAAGTGGGACTCCAGCCCGGGGATTGAACCCGGGACCACGCGGACATGAGTCCAACGCTCTAACCACTAGACTATGGAGCCCCCTTAACTTCCCTTAGACTTCTTAATGTCCTATAACACCTTTCCCAAATAGAAAAGCGTAAGCATCTAAAACCGACTATAATTAGGCTAGCCAAAAAGGAGAGCACTTTTCTCTTACTGCAGCTGGGACGATATCGCACCCTGGTGGCTACAAAAGTTATTGCCTGTTTACCTCAATCGTACTTAATAATTGACATCGAACGAAACGATGAAAGTCTACGGGAAGACCGTAACGATTGTCAGTCTGTACCTTATTGAGCTGAAATATGTTCTTTTAATTTTCTTTTGTTCACAACATGATTATATAGAAATTACTCCTTTCAGGTTGAGCTGTTTCAGATAAAACTTATTTCCAGTTTTTTCGCGAGGAAGAGGCGTAATGTTTCGCTGGGGAACAATAAAAAGGTATAAACGTGTTTGAAATAAATAACAAGTGACGTGTGGTCTGTGCACAGCTGTGGGAAATTATTGTCGAGCTCGTTATGTGCAGTTGCTTATGCAGGATTTTCAAGTTAGTAGTGGTGTAAGATTGAAACTATGAGGTAATCTAAGCTTGTCTTTCCACGATTAAATTTACATGCAGAAGTTTTAGGATTGAAATTGGGGATAGTAAATAAATCACTAGCTATTTGCATCGCTTACAAGCTTAAAAAATTGTTTTGATAGTGTACAAGAGTTATTTTTATTAAAAAGTGTGTGTATGTTTTGTTTTTCTTCAAAAAGAAAAATGTGTGATCATCACATTGGCTTATCTGTTCGTGAAAGTTTGGTCAGGCAAGAAAAGTTCCTCATCCTTCTCACAAGGTGAAGTTCGCACAGCCCTCGTGGTTTAGTGGTTACGAATGTAATTTCAGATGACACTGGGAAGGCAACACAGGTGGGAGTACCGTTCTCGCTCCACTGTCCTGATAGGTTTTCCAGGGTTTTCTGTAAGTCACATCAAGGGTTCCCACGCATCCTGGAAATCCTGGATTTTTAAATTGTTTTTTAATTTCTGGAAAACTCTTAGAAATTTTGGGCCTGTATTTGTTTTAATTGAGATGTCTTTAACTGTAAAATATCTTTCATTTTAAGAATTAGAGGAAGTATAAGAATAAGAGAAAAGAACCATGTGACAGGATTACTTTTTCTCCTAAGGAAAGCAGAACATACATAATCCAAGTATTGCTTTAGAAAGACAAGCAAAAGAATTAGCGGAATTGGCAGAGAAGAAATTAAGATTTCAAACTTCTTACAATTCTCCGAAAAGGTGCTGAGAAACAAACTTAAAAATCGCAGCATTTGAACGAGGAACTTGTTCGATTACAAAAGGAAGTTAATCTGCTGTAAATACTAATCAAAGGATGTTCTCTATTACTCTATACTGTATACTCATCAGTTTGATTTTGGCCTCTTTAGTTTACAGAAATTTATTCTGTTTGAAAGAATTTCTATTGTTAATTGTGCCTTTTTCTTATAAATGAGCCAGTCTGTACTTTTGGTCTCTGATAAAAGTGTTATCTTTGTCTGCATATGATTCTTTTTGTGAAGTGTTATCTTTGTCTGCATATGATTCTTTTTGTGTTTGAAATGTAAAGTAAATCGTTAATGTGATTACTATACCAATAAAAAGTTGGTGAATCGAGTGGCTCTGAGGGGGTGGGAACGCCACTACTTCGAATAAAACATTTCCAACTAATGGTTATGTATGTTCTTGGCATATTTATAGATGAAGAATCTAAATGTAGTCCTGGAAAACTTCCGGATTTTAAATTAGAGAAAAGCATGGGAACCATACCCACTAGACGAGTACCTGAAAGGTATATTCAGTAGAGGTCCTGGCTGCTCATTTCTTTTCCTACGATTATAGCAAAGTTTACGATATGACTGTCACCATAAAGGCCTGAAGCGCAAGGTTTCAAGGTGAAAGCTCAAGGCCAGTGCGCCAGAAACTTCACCCTTTTCTTTCTGCGAAAGGCAGAATAATACAAGCCTATATACCTTTGTGCCTAGTAGCGACATATTCTTGTAAGAATGATAAAAATGTACTTCGTTCTTTCCGAGATTCAGTGAAAATTTTATTCTTACCAAACGATCCTTTTTTACTCCTAAACATCCTTGGAAGTATTTAATCGTCATGGCGTTTTACTCACTAATATCTCTGTAATCGCCTTATACATAAACTTTTATTTGTGTACTACTGTTTATTTTTATCATAGAACCACCAGCAGGGGTGGCGCCAACGATGGGCCTTGGTTATAAACCTACCAATTATGCTTACCACTTTCGTGACAGACTTCCCATAACATTTTTATTTACATAAATGTTTCATGTTCAGTTAGGTCTAGACCAATGTGCTGAAAGGCATTTCAAAGAGGCCGCACTGAAATAAGATTCTTACCACATAAAATACAGATAAAACAATTAAAGGCCTAGTAACGGATTCAAATTTCGTTCACCAATTTGTAAATGCTAGAATTTTTGGTGCTGCGCAATACAGTGTGTGTGTGGGTGTGAGGGGGGGGGGGGTAATTGCAAGCCTTTTTTAAATTATTCAAGGATGTTATAAACCTGTTTGTGTTCAATTGTGATCAATATTTCTTAGAACGTAGGAAAATTCGAACTTGGTCTCTGTTCTTTGTGTTGATGTGAAGCTTTTTTTTTCTTTGTGATTTGTAGATTCTGATTGTCATTGTTTGCTTCTGTGTTAGTACATATACTGTCTGCATCATTTCACTTTGAATTATGATTCGTGTTCAGATCAGTTCACAATTGTTTTATTTGCTCTGTTCAGTGTTCACGCTTGGTTAACGTAGTAGCCGTATTTGTTTGTTTATTTATTTATTGTATTTATATTTTGTTATACCGTGGCCCTGATTTTTTCTGTCTTAAGCGCACAAAATAATGCTATTGTCCATTGTTTTGAATTATTATTACATTTAATATATTTTCTGTTGAGAGTTTTTAAAATGCGTGAGGAAAGTCAATAAATAACGTGAATTTAGGTGTAGCTGTAAAACAGTTGATGCTAGAAGCATCAAGTACCGCCGGTACACTATTTTTCATTGTAATCACCTTCTTGTTCTATTCCGGTAACTGACAACCTGTTTAGTACCATTAGTGAATGGTTTTGGTAAAGAGCGTAGTCAACTGTATACCGCATTTTGTACCTCTTTATTGTCCGTGGACTGTACTTAACGTTCTCTAAATACATCTGTAAGTGGGCCAAACATGTGAAAATCGGAAGGCACATCTCAAAATTTACCTCTCGGATGCACTCCAGTGTTGCTTTGACAACATGAGGGAGAGCATTGTCTTGTTATTAGGGCATCATGCAGGTTACGAACCATGGTGTGAACTGTCTCATAGCTCCCTAGCTAAATGTTTAACTCAGCACACATTTCATCTGTTGTGCTGAATAAGTTCAGTCACACATTCAACTTCTTCAGATGCTATTCTTCGACCGATCTATCAGATCGATAGATCTGAACGTCTTACCGTTTCTAACAGTTCACTCCATTTATATAAGATGTTAAAAAAGGTAGAAAAAAGGATACTTACATTGAAGAATACTAAAGACAGGTGTACAGGAACTTCACAAACACAATAGAAAAGCGGCAACGTTTCACAAAAGCGTTTTTACATGGTAGGAGAGCAAATGGACAGAGCGGACTGATACGGGACTAGTGTTAAGGAGACGCCACGTTACCTGCTCAAATATACAGGGTGTCCCACTCGTAAGGGGCCCCGGGAAAAGTGTTATAAAAATCTTAATATAAAAAAAAGAAATGAAACCAGATTTGTACATGACATACATACCTTTATGGTTGAGAAATGAAGGTACATTACGAGAGGTGCTGGAAGTGACCTCCCCCTCCCCCCTCTGTATACATAGTTCAACACGGCGCTGCATGTTCGTGAATGTTGCTGCCAGAGTATTGGGCGTGACTGCCTGGATTTCACGGCGGATGTTCTCACGTAACTCGTCGATGGTGCGTGGTTTGTTCTTGTACGTAGTACCTTTAAGGACCACACAGTTTTCGGTGGTCAACATAAACCATCTAAACACTGCATTCAAGGCTTGATGACGAAGCTGGAAACAAAGAGAACATTGTTAGATCTGCACGGCAGGGGGCGCCCGTAGTTATCGGAAGAAAGTGTGCGTGAGGTAAAGACACGATTGTTGGCGTCGCCCACAAAGTCTCTTCGCCGTTTATCGCAGGAAACTGGACTAAAGCGGAGCACTTGCCACAGAGCTGCTAAGAAAGCAGACCTATATCCCTACAAGTTTACAGTTGTTCAGGAACTGACACAGACTGACCATGAGATACGCCCAACATACTGCCATTGATTTCAGCGATTTATTGCTGAAAGGCCAGGAATATTGCAGTACACGTTGGTACAGTGATGAAGCCTGGTTCCACTACGTGAGCTCGCAAAACACACGTTTCTGGAGTAGTGACAACCCGCATGCAATCTTTGAACACTATTGTCAACAGTGAGGTGTACAAGGTACTGTTTCATGAATTTGTGAATCAGTTGGATGACGAGGAACTGACACTTGGCTAATTCCAGCAAGATGGGGCAACATGCCACACATCTAAAGCGTTTATGGCTGCGGTGGAATAATTTTTCCCTGACAGAGGGATTTCTAAAGGATTACAGCCCCCTGCCTTTTTCCTGTGGGGTCACCTTAAAGGTACTGTGTACAAGAAACCACGCACCATCGACGAGTTACGTGAGAACATCCGCCGTGAAATCCAGGTAATCACACCCAATACTGTGGCCGCAACATCCACGAACATGCAGCGCCGTGGTAAACTGTGTATACAGAGGGGTGGAGGTCACTTCCAACACCTCTTGTAATGTACCTTCATTTTTCTACCATAGAGGTATGTCATGTACAAATTTGGTTTCATTTTCTCTTTTATTAAGATTTTCATAATACTTTTCCCGGAGCCCCTTACGAGTGGGACATGCTGTATAACGGTTGTCTCTGAATTGTGCCCCAAACCTAAATTTTATTTTCGGTCACTCTTTCAGACAATACAAATAATGACACTTTCCTGTTGCTGTTCCACTGCAGTGTAGTCTGAAAGCGGAGTTACTATTTTCAAAATTAACTGTCGGTGATAGTAATACCAACTTTATACGGAACCTCCGCGTACTATATATGTTCTGACACGCAATAATGACGGCATGAACAGAATCAGTTGATACAGAAGTTTGCCGAAACGTAAATTCACCTTATTGATTGACTTTTCGTCGTAACTGTGTTCAGTGCAAATTGAAATGTTAACATTCCTTTTATTTGAATAAAAATTATTTTTGTATGTTACTTAGTTCAAAAACTTTTAAGATCTGTAAAATTTATCAGAAGAGAATTTCGTAAAATTGATTTATGTGTACAGTAGAACCTCTTTAAGTCGGATCTATTGGGACCGAGGCCGGTCCAGGATAACGAAAATCCGCGTTGCCCGGAGATTGTGGCGAAAAATAGGTAAAGTGAAGAAAAACATCGCCTGTTAATGAAAAAAAAAACTGTACTTACAGTATATGTATATTTATGACTACACAGCAAAACACATTGAAAAGTTTACTTATTGGAGAAAAACTCCTGCTGCTTTAGAAAAAAGAGATTCTCCTGCTTGTTTTGAATAACGCTTGCCTTCGGCGTGATCTCTTACCCGCTTCAGCATGTAGTAATTATATGATGTAGCAATTTTTTATAAGTTGTAGTAATTTCCGTCCGGGTTATCCGGACATCCGAGTTAAAGGGGGTCGGCTTAACGGGGTTGTACTGTATTTTTTTTTTTAAATAGTAAGTTTAAAATAAGTTATTGAATATCGTAG
Organism: Lepisma saccharinum; assembly: GCA_022664845.1. Classification (NCBI taxonomy): domain Eukaryota; kingdom Metazoa; phylum Arthropoda; class Insecta; order Zygentoma; family Lepismatidae; genus Lepisma; species Lepisma saccharinum. The sequence goes on from JAGDQP010001970.1 coordinate 34,496, forward strand.
CCGCGATGATGAAATGTTAAATATTTACGTTTATAAAGTCAGTACAAAACCCCGTTTGGGGTAAAAGGAAGAGTGACGCACAAAAGAAGTGATATCTATTTTGCGAGTGACTTTCTTTGTGTCACTATGGCGAAAGTATTGCCTTTGTAATAAAATTAAGAGACAGTATCCTTCCGCCATAGTGACACAAA